>PVJD01003899.1:0-150732 GCA_004026545.1 Mormoops blainvillei
AGTCTCCCCCATCTCCCCCTCAGCCTCGTGGTATCTTTATTTGGTCATCCCTCAAGAAAACCGATGGCTGCAGAGGCATCTCCTCTTTCCGCCAAGGGGGCCCTTCCACGTGGGTCTCATCCCCTCTCACTTGCTCAGTGACTTCACTCCTCGAACTCCTTCTTTCACATTCTGCTGATCACTGCCACTGGCTTGCAAACGTATCTTCAGATGACTTACCTTCGAAGTCTAAACAAACAAGCCCATGTCCCCTCCCAACTCTTGCCTCGTTTCTTTGTTCTCTTCCCAAAGAAACCTGATCATTAGAGTTGTCCTTTTTTGCTGTCACTCTTCCCCATCGCAGGCTTTTCCGTAAACTGCTTCAATCGGGTTCCTGTCCTCTCTATTTTATCAAGGTGACCAGTGAGCGACAACTTGCCAAGCCAATGTTTGCTTGATTTTGCTGTTGGCATCTTATTGGACTTCTCAGCAGCACTTGATACTGTTGAACGCTCTGTCCTTTATGAAACACTTTTTTGTTGAGCTTCCGAGACTTTCCACTCCTTGGTTTTTGTGCTTCCCCAGGACTCTGTCCTTAACAGCCTCCTACCCTCTGTCTACCTTCTCTCCCTCAGCGATTTCCAGCCTCTTTATCTAATCTTTTTTCTCCATGAATTTTATCATATTTCCCCTCACCTTCTTATTCTGGAAAATTTTAAGTTTACCAGAAAGTTGGAAGAGTAGTAATATTCTTGCATGAAACTTAACCAGTTGCTAACATTTAGCCAACACAGGTGTGCACTCTTTCTTTCTCTCTGCTTCATCTCTCCTGCATCCACGCACACTTAATTTTTTTTGTAATCCTCACGGAAGGACATTTTTCCCCCCTTTGTTTTTAGGGAGAGAGGAAGGGAGAAAAAGAAACATCAATGTAAGAGAGAAACTTCAATTGGTTGCCTCCTATACCTGCCTGGACTGGAGGTCAAACATGGACTAGGTATGTGCCCTGACTGAGAATTGAACCTCCAACCTTTCGGTTACAGGACAATGCTCCAACCAACTGGGCCTCACTGGCCAAGGTCACATACACTTAATTTTTTGCTGAATCATTTGAAAGCAAGTTTCTTCTCCCTTAAATATTTTAGCATGTATCTCCCAAAATAGGAGTAAAGATTTCCCTAAATAACTATAATACCATTATTATATCTGAGAAAATGAACAATAAATTAATATCATCTAATATGCAGTACATATTCAAATTTCCCTAAGTCTCTGACATATGATTTTTATAGAAGTTTTTCTTTTAAATCCAAGATCCAACCAATACTTATCTGTTACATTTGGTCATTAACTCTCACCCCTTGTATTGTAAAACAGACAACCCTTCCCCTGCCTTTGCTCTTCTTCACAAAATTGATTTTTTTGAAGGGCCCCCTCAACTGGGGTGATTTTGCCGCTGAAGGAAAATTTAGCCATGTCGGGAGACATTTTTGGTTGTCACGACTGGGTTGGTGCGTCTTAGTCCTTTTGGGCTGCTGTAACAAAACACCACAGGCTGGACTTGCAGGCTCAGTTGCTGGTGAGAGGCTGCCGTCTGGTCCCCGGGCTGCCGTCTTTTTGCTGTAAGGTCAAGTGGCAAAGGAGGGAGGGCGCTTTCTTGTGCATCTTTTTTGACGGCACTAATCCCATTCGCATGAGCTCTGCCCTTACGGCTTTAAATTATCTCGTAAAGGCCCCACCTCCAAATGCTATTACCTTGGGCATTAGTATTTCAACATACGAATCCTGGGGGAACACAAGCCTTCAGTCTGTAACTAGGTGCTATAGTGCATAGAACAGTCCCCACGACAACAAATTATCCAGCCCAAAGTTTCCGTCGCGCTGAGGTGGAGAAACCCTCGTCTAGGTTTATCAGACTGTTTACTCGTGATTAGATTCAGGTTCAGCAGTTTTTGCTGAGAAAATGCCACAGGCGCTCTTGTGGCTTTTTAATGAATCTCATCACGAGGCCTTCCTGCCAAACTGTCCTTGGCGGTCCCTAAGTCCGATGACTTAGTTAAAGTGGAGACCGCTGGGTCTCGATTTGAACCAATAGTTCAGGCCTGAGGATTCTCGGAGCATCATCCTCAATCCAGGATCCACTAACGAGCCTGAACCAACTATTACACCGGGGACCGCAGAAGGTTTATTCTCTTTCATTCTATCATTTTTTCTGTGCTTCTTAGCTGGCTTTCTCTTATAAAGAAGAGTTTTGTCCCCTTTTCACTTTAGTATTGCTAGGGACTAATGGAAAACTTTAATTTAATACATTATGAGCCACTATCATTATTCATTTTGGTACTCAAATTGTCACTAATTTGGCCAGTGGGAGCCGCTTCACTGTCTCCTATTTCTTTTTGACATTTCCATTAGTCTTTGAGCTTTCCTTAGCTTTCTTTGCTTCCTGGCACAAAATATGTCCCAGGATTACCTTCGGTTCCCAGTCCGGGCACATGCCTAAGTTATAGGTTTGGTCCCGGTCGCCCCGCGTATGAGGGGCAACCCGTTGATGTTTCTGTCTCACAGCGATGTCTCTCTTCCACTCTTTCTCCCTCCCACCCGCCCCCTCTTTCTAAAAATAAATAAATTAATAAATATTTTTTACAAAAGAACAACATAAGGATGTTCACTCTCATGACTTCCATTCAACATAAGACTGTAAGTTCAGCCCAGAGCAATTAGGTAAGAAAATAAAATAAAAGGCATCCAAATGGGAAAGAAAAAAGTATCATTATTCTCAGATGACATACAGAAAATCCTCAGGCATCCAATAAAACATGATTAAAACTAATACACGAGTTTAGCAAGGGTACAGAATACAAGACTAATATACAAAAATCAATTGTATTTCTATACACTATTAGTGAAAAATCTAAAAATAAAGAAATCAATTCCATTTACAATAGCTCAAATAAAATATTCAGAGATAAATGTAACAGAAGAAGTACAAAATATATATTCTGAAAACTCTAAAATATTGCAGAAAGAAATATAAGACAGAAATAAATGGAAAGATAGACCATATTCATGGATTGGAAAATTTAATATCGTTAAGATTGTAACATTCCTTAAAGTGATCTACAGATTCAACAACGTCTTTCAAAATCCCAGCTGCCTTCTTTTAAGGAACTGACAGGTTGAACCTAAAATTCCTGTGGGAATTCAAAGAATCCAGAATAGCCAAAACAATCTTAAAAAAGAAAAAGAAAATTGAAGGACTCATATTTCTTAATTCAAAATATATATCTCATTTTAGGACCTGAATCTAGACTATAAAAAGAACTCTTATAACTCAGCAATATAAAGAAAAAATGAACAAATTAAAAATCAACAAAGAGCCCTGGCTGGCGTGGTTCAGTGGATTGAGCACTGACCTGGACAATGAAGGGTTGCTGGTTCAATTCCCTGTCAGCGTACATGCCTGGGTTTTGGGCCAGCTCCCCAGTTGGGGGTGTGTGAGAAGCAACCAATCGATGTCTCTCTCACACATTGATGTTTCTCTCCCTCTCTTTATCCCCCCCACTTCCCCTTCTTTAATTATAAATGAAATTTTAAAAATCAACAACGATATACCTTAAACTTACACAATGTTATGCATATCAATTGTGTCTCAGTAAGCTGGAAAAAATGGGCGGAGGATATAAATAGGCATTTCTTCAAAGAAGATATGCAAAAGGCCAATAAAGCACATGAAAGGATGTTCAATATCATTAACCATCAGGGAAATGCAACTCCAAATCTCAATAAGATACCACTTCGTACTCACTTCCATGGTTAAAGTAAAAAACATAGACAAAGCCCTGGCCGGTGTGGCTCAGTGGATTGAGCGCCAGCCTGCGAAGCAAAGGGTCGCCAGTTCGATCCCCAGTCGGGGGCACATGCCTGGGTTGCGGGCCAGGTCCCCAGTAGGGGGTGCGTCAGAGGCAACCACGCACTGATGTTTCTCTCTCTCTGCTCCCCCCTCCCTTCCCCTCTCTCTAAAAAAATAAAAATAAAATCTTTAAAAGAAATAGACAACAAATAACAAATGTTGGCGAACATGTGGGGCATTTGGAATGCTCATACGTTGTTGGCAGAACCGTAAAATGGTGCAGCCACTTTGAAGGACAGCTGGCAGTTCCTCAACATCCATCATGCTAAACACAGAGCTCCCATGTGACCCAGTAATTCCACTGACAGTTATATAACCAAGTGAAATGAAAACATGAGTCTACACAACAACTTGTACATGAACACTTACAGCAGCGTTACATGGAAATAACCCAAGCATCCCGTAACTGATGAATGGATAAACAAAGTGTGGCTTATCTGTGTAATGGAATATTATTTGGCCACAAAGGAAAAAGTGTTGATACACGCTACAACATGAATGAGCCTGGAAAACATTATGCATAGTGAAAGAAGCCAGACACCAAGGACAAAGTACTGCGTGATTCTATTTATATGAAGTGTCCAGAAGAGGAAAATCAATTTACATGGAAATCAGAAGAGTGGTTTCCAGGGAATGGAGGGAGAAGGGAATAGAGAGTGACGGTAATAAGTACAGGGTTTGTGTGTGTGTGTGTGTGTTGATGAAAATGTTCTAAAATTGATTACATGATACTGCATATCTTAATGAATATACTAAAGCCCACTGACATGTGTACCTTAGAAGG
Organism: Mormoops blainvillei; assembly: GCA_004026545.1. NCBI lineage: Eukaryota > Metazoa > Chordata > Mammalia > Chiroptera > Mormoopidae > Mormoops > Mormoops blainvillei. The sequence continues at coordinate 4,674 of PVJD01003899.1, forward strand.
GTGAATTTTATCTGAATGAAGCTCTAATAAAAAATTAGGAAATAGAATAGGCTTAATTCCCCCACTTTTTCTTAACAAAATGTAGCATATTATTTATAGTTTTTGAACTCTGCTTTTCTTCACTTAACAATATATCTTGGCATTCCCTTCCTACTAGAACATAAAACTCCTCCTAGTTCTCTTTTATGGCTATGTCTTAGTCAATTATTTAGCTGTACCATCTTTAATTCAACAAGTTTCCTAGGCAGGTTAGGTGGCATTTGGGTTGTTTCCAATGTTTTGATATTAAAAATAATGCCACAATTAATACCCTTGTGCACTTGTTATTTCATTTTTTTTGCAGATATATCCTCAGGGTAACTTCCCATTAAAGAGATTCCTGGGTCAAGGGTAAACGCACATGAATATATAATTTTGTTAAATATGGCAAGTTTTCCCTCCACAGCATTCGTTCCATTTTCTGTTTCCAACAGCAACGTACAACAGCACCAATTTTCCTCCCAGCCTCACTAATACAGTAGGTGTCAACCTTTTGAATTTTTGCAAATGAATGGGTGAGAAACAGTTTCTCAGTGTGGTTTCAATTCGAATTCTATTCTGAGTGAGGATGAGACTCATTTGATATGTTTCAAGAAATTTCGATGCCTTTTAAAATGAACTGCCATGTTCTTTGCCCATTTTTTCTATCGGGTTTTTGGTCTTGTGTCTCTAGATTTTTATGGAGCTCTTTGTATGTTCTAGCTGTTGACTATAAATATCATCTAAACTGCTGACTCCCAAACCATATGCCCATACCTGAGCTCTGAATTTGCTTATCCAACTGTCGACTTGACATTTTCACTTACATACCCAATAGGCTTTTTGATCTACCGTGGCAAAACCAGAACTCTTTATATTTCCCCTCTGCAAATGCTCATCTAAAAGAATTACAGCCCAAACACCTGACCATTCTTCCGTATCCTCCCGGGTATAACCCTGGACCAAGCCACCATCATTTATCTCCCTGACTGTGGCAGCACCTCCTAACTGGCCTCCCCGCTTCCATCTTTACCTCTCCCCTCCCCCATATTCTATTTTGGGAACAGTAACCAGGGTGATCTCTTTAAAATGTAAATCAATAAGGTAATAGGCAGCTGGCAGCTCGACCCAGGCTAATCCCCTGACCCTTTCTCCAAAGTCCCCTTTTCTCTGACTTCCCAAGGAGCTAAGGTCGCCCAGCCCAGGCTCTCCTGTTGCTTCTTCTATGCTACGCCCTTCCTCGTTTTACTGTCCTCAGCTTTAATCAATGCCTTCTCACAGGAAAAAAAAAAAAAAAAGAAAAGTAAATCAAATCCTGTAGCTCAGGGGTCCCCAGCCCCGGACCGGGAATGGTATCTGTACTGGGCTTGTTAGGGATCCAAGCGGCTAGCAAAAGTACGCTGAGCTCCGCCTCCTGTCTCCCCGCCCATCCACAGCTGGGGAGTGAAGCTCACCTGAGCGCAGCCTCCGCCCCCCGCCCCGCCCCCCCGCCCATTCCACGGCGGGGCGAGCCAGGCTCACCTGCAACCTCTCTCCCACGAAGCTGGTACGTGGTGCCAAAAAGGTTGGGGAACACTGCTGTAACTCTTCTGTTTAAAACTCTCCAATGACGTCCCATAGTAGATGGCATAAAGCAGAATACAAGAGTTTTCCAATTCTTTCACAGTTTTGTTTTTTCATATTAGTTTTTTAATCTAAGAATACCTTTATATGGTTTGAGGTAGGGAATATAAATTTATTTTTTTCAGACGGAGAGGTAATTGTTCCCATATTATTATTTCTCCACGGATTTGAAAGGCCACCTTTTCTATCGATACACTTCTATAAATGTATTAGCTAGAATTATCGTTGTAGCAAGAGAAATAACCCTCAACCTGGTTTTGATAAAGAAGGTGAGGCCTGGCTGGCATCGAGTGCCGGCCTGTGAGAGAAAGGGTTGCACAGGTTCCATTCCAGGTCGGGGTGCTGGCCTGGGCTGTGGGCCAGGTCCCCAGTAGGGGGCGTGCGAGAGGCAACCACACACATTGATGTTTCTCTCCCTCTCTTTCTCCCTCCTTTCTCCTCTCTCTAAAAATAAATAAATAAATAAATAAATAAATAAATAAATAAATAAATAAAATCTTTAAAAAGAGGGTAAATTTCCTTGCTCATTTACGAAGTTGTCCAGAACAGCAGTTGGTTTGGGGAGAGGCTCTGAATGAAATCAACTCAAACAATAAAGGGCGAGGTGGGGTTGCTTTGACTGAAGCGGTCATAAGAAGACGTGGCGGGGAAAAATACCAGCCGTATTCGTGCAAAAAGGGGAGAAACTTTAAAAGCCCTCCGAGTGTAACAGGCCTGGCACATTCAAGAGACAAAAGAAAGCCTCATGACTGGAGGAGGGGGATGAGGCCAACGCGGTGGGAAAGAAAGACAAGGCCTTTTTGAACGAGATGAAAAATTCAGAAGCTACAAAAAAAATAAGTTAGTCATTAAAATGTAAAACTTCTGTAAATAAATAACACTGCTAGTATTATTTTTTAAAAAACTGGACGAAAATGCACCATACATAACATAAAAGATTAACAGCCAGAATATGTTAAGAGGCCCTACAAATCAATAATAAAAGACAAACCACCAGTGACAAATAGGCAAAATATATATAAATTTTACTGTAGAAAAAATACAGCTAATAAAAATATGAAAAGACTTCTAATCTCACTGATATACAGGGAAATGCTTACTAAAATGATATTAATATATAATCTTTGGCCATTCAGATTGGCAGATATAAAGAAGATTGGTAAAAGCCAGCATTGGCAAGGATGCGCAAAAATGAATATGTTTATACACCGTCGGTAGGAATATACATTGACGTGATACTTTTTTGAGAGTAATTCATTAGTATCATAACGGACAAAGTGTTCATGATCTTTTTTTAGATTAAATTTATTGGGGTGACATTGGTTAATAAAATTACATAGATTTCAGGTATAGAATTCTATAACACATCATCTGTATATTGTATTATGTGTTCACCAGCCCAAGTCAAGTCTCCTTCTATCACCATTTATTCCCCCTTTACCCTCTTCTATCTGCCCCCACCCCTCTTTCCTTCTGGTAACCGCCATACTGTTGTCTCTATGAGTTTATTTTTCTTTTTCTTTTTTGTTTTTTTGCTTAACCCCTTCACCTTCTTCGTGCAGCCCACCAACAGCCTTCCCCTCTGACAGCTGTCAGTCTGTTCTCTGTCTCTATGAGTCTGTTTCTATTCTGTTTGTTTGCTTATTTTGTTCATTAGATTCCACATATAAGTGAAATCATATGGTATTTGTCTTTCACTGACTGGCTTACTTCACTCAGCCCAATACTCTCCAGGTCCATCCATGCTGTTGCAAAAGGTAAGAGTTTCCTTCCTTCCTTCCTTCCTTCCTTCCTTCCTTCCTTCCTTCCTTCCTTCCTTCCTTCCTTCTTCCCTCCCTCCCTCCCTCTCTCTCTCTCTCTCTCTACTGCTGCATAGCATTTCATTGAGTAAATATGCCACAGCTTTTTTATCCACTCATCTACTGATGGACACTTGGGCTGCTTCCAAATCTTGGTTATTGTAAATAACGCTGCAATGAACATAGGGGTGCTTCCTGACTTTTGATCTAGTAATTCCAAGTGGGTAGGTAAGTCTCCTAGAAAACTACCCATGTAAGTTCCTTGACACATTGTTTGTAAATAATGAAAAATTGTAATTAACCTAAACATTTACCAAAATGGAAAACTATGTGGGAGTTTAAAAGATGAAGTGGAGGGGGGGCAATGGGGACATCTGTAATGATGTCAACAATTAAAAAAATGAATAAAGTAGAGATACATATAAATTAGAGATACATATAGCGATATATGTAGTAACTATATTATTAAGGAAAAACCAAGTTCAGAATGATATATACACTATGATCTTATCTATGTGAAGAACATAAAACAAATGTACATGTTCCTTTTTCTCTTTTTTATCCTCACCTGAGGACGTTTCTTTTTTCCATTGCTTTTAGAGGCAGAGGCGGGGAGAGACAGAGACAGAGGGAGAGAAAGAATCATCAGTGTAGGAGAGAAACGTCGATTGGCTGCTCTTCCTTACATGCCCAGGGATGGAACCCACAACCTGGGTATGCGCCTTGAGTAGGAATTGAATCTGCAAACTTTCGGGTCTATGAAATGACGCTCCAGCCGAACCACGCCAGCCAGGGCCGCAAATGCACATGTTTCTACACATTTACAGATGCACAGAAAAGTGTCCGAAGAGATTCATACAAAGCTGATAACTGTAGTTTGCTCTGGGAGGGATCTGGGGTTGTGTGTGTTGGGGGGAGAAGTCGAAGGGGTACTTTTGCGTTACCTGTACTTTAAAAAAAAACTTAGGAGTAGAATTTTACTGGAGCAATTTGAAAAAATTAAACAAGAAATATATGGTGAGGTGACTGTTGGAGATATTGAAAATTCTAAAAGTAAATTCAACTGAAAATGGCATAGGAGTGTAGGGACATTTGCTGAAATCTGATAGACATGTTTAGCTAGCACCGACAGCAAAAGAACATGAATTTGGGAGTCAGACAAAGTTGGACTGAATTCTGGTTCTTCCATTCACTGCGTGACTTGGGCAAGTCATTTAACTTTGAGCTCTGGGATACTTCAAAGGGTTATGATGAGGATGGTGGAGATAATATAGGTAAAACCTCTAGCATTACAGCAGGTGATTCGATAAATGGTAAGTGTTAATAGTGGTAATGGTTACTATTATGGCCTGTAATTCAATGAGAAGTGAAAGGCAGGGCCTGGCTGGTGTGGCTCAGTGGATTGATTGCTGGCCTGTGAACCAAAGGGTCGCTGGTTGGATTTCCATTCGGGGCACATGCCTGGGTTGGGGGCGTGCGAGAGGCAGCCAATAGATGTGTCTCTCACACACTGATGTTTCTTTCCCTCTCTTTCTCTCTCCCTTCTGCTCCCTCCAAAACAAAATATATAAAATCTTAAAAAAAAAAAAAAGAGTGAAAGTCAGATGAATGACAACCAAACAGAATTGAATCACACGGATTTAATCTGCAGACTGTAGATCTTGTCACCACCAAGGATTCCTTATTATTTGCTCCATATGCTCCTAATGTTATTCATTCGTTCATCCACCCATTTATTGACTCATTCAATGCGTATTTATTGAGCACCTATTATGTTAGGCACTAGACATACAACCTTAGAAATAAATGACTCTGTCTGTGTTTTCTGGGAGTTGACATCTTTCCTCAATGGGAGAAAGAGACCTATAGCTAGTGGCCAATAAATGTAGCCTGGGAGTTACACACATGGACATCGGACCCAGACAATCTGGGTGTGACTTCTCTCTCTGTCACTTACTAGCCCTGTGACCTTGGAGGAATTATTCAACCTCTTTGGTCACATCTTCCATAAAATGGGTTAACTACCGTTCCCCGCTCCCACCATATCCCCATCATAAGGTTCTTAAGAGGATTGAACAAGTCAATACAATGGTCGAACACTGTGTCCAATGTCTGGCACACGGCATACGCTAGTAAATACACCGTGGTTTTCATTTCTAGGCAATTGTGCCGCTGTGTGTTTGATGTTATATAAAAGGCGAATTTCCAGAGAAGCAAGCACCCACCAGACGTAGAGACGCTATCCAGCAAACTACATGTATTAAGTAATAATGGATCTTCTTTGTGTTATTAATCAACAGCTAATGCAGAGCTGGAATAAGAACTTCTAATCAGCATGAGATAAGCAATGCGATATAAATTCTGTCCAAAGCAAAGAAACTTGCATTTCAGTCTTGGGACCTTATCTTGTGTAAACGTGACAGTTCGGTTAGGCTTTGGGAACATGGGACATTTCTGCCCTGGGTCTCTAGGAACACCTTCACGGGCTGATTGCCAAGGTTCAGGGACCCGTCTTCCTCGGGATGGAAATTCCTGAGCTAGGAAAAAAGGAAGGAAAGGAGGGAAGGAGAGGAGGAAGCAGGCGTTTATAGAGCAACCACTGTGTGTTCGGGGCTAGATACTTCATTGCTTTAGTCATCCTGATGCGCCATGAGGCTGGTCTATTATCCCCATTTAGAGATGAGTAAACAGGGGCTCGAAGAGGTTAACAATGTGTTCTGAGTCAGCAGTCTGGAATGCTACCCTGCACCTGTTGAGAGCATGAGCGAGAAGTCATCCGTTAGTCCGGTGCACTCTGTCATACACTTCTCACTAGGAGAAGGACGGGGCAAGGTTGGGTTCGAGCGATGATCCCCAGTCACTGTCTCCCCATTCCAGGTCCCAGGAAGGGAAGGTAGCTGCTCAGGGCCACACGGGCCAGGGGAAAATCGGAGAGAGAGGGACCAAGCTAGAGGACTGTGGCTGAAGACATAACGGTGTCTACCCCCCAGGCTCTTCCTGCGAACCCTTAGCAAGGAAGCCGGCACCCAGATTGGGACTTTCCAAGTCTTCCTGTGCCTGGAAGCAGACTGGGTCCCTATAGGTGAGTCCCCCAATTCTTGTCCTTTCCCTATAACCCGCCCCGAAGCTGTCTTTCATTGAAAGCCAGAGAAGTATGGTGCCCTGACCCTACTTCCTGGTCCCTTCCTGCCCTTGAGAGTATGGGGTGGGGTGGGGAGAGAGAGGGAACCCACGCAGCAGCTGATGTGCCCTGATCAGGGCACAGTGCAGGAGAGGTACCGCCTCCTGTAATGAACAACTCTGTGACTCTGTTAATGAAGCCCCAAATCAGTGCTTTCCAGCAGTTACTTTGAATTTGTTCATTGTAAGCCTGTAAGCAGAAAATACTCCAAAATATTTGTCACCTAAACTACATCAAAGTTTGTGCTTCCCAGATTCATAATCAGTTTATATGGACCCAGGTTAGGGAATAACACTTTGCCGGTGCCCTAGCAGGTGGGCGTTCACACGCCTTCCTTAAGTGCGCGCTCCTCCCTCCCTGATCCAGGCACCGGTCGTGGCTTCTGTGATGCCGGTTCTCTTCCTGTCTGTTCTGTTTACCAGCTAGGTGTGCATAATGTTTAGTTTTCCCTGTTTTGGAACTTTATGCACACGGAATCAGGCTGTATTTAATATTTACTTCTTACTCTCAAAATGGTGAGATTCATCTATGTTGAATATGTAGCTGTGCTTTGTTCATTTTCACTGATGTGTATTCCATTTTGTAAGTATTTAAAAATTTATCCATCCTACTGTTGATGAAGATTTGGGTTACTTACGTATTTATTGTACTATGCCACTATGAATATCCTTGTATTTGTCCCCTGGGGCACATGTGCAATGTAATTGGTAACTAATTATTTTATGTCTTTAAATCTTATTGCCAATGTCCTTCATAACATAAAAATCATCTCTTTTATACTTAATAAAAGCTTAGAGCACACCTTAGTTTTCTTTTAACATACACCTGAGGGGGGATTTCTAGGTTTGGGTGATTCACCTAAAGATATGAAAATGTACATAACTCTTACATCTCCTATCTGATTGGAAAATTGTTTTTCAATCACCTTTTTGGCATGGGAACTCTTAAGTATACAAACCCGCAGCCCGACGATTTCTGAGCCATGGTCTTGAGGGTATGGCTTCAAGTTCCAGATTACCAAGGGCAATAAATGCGTCTCTTACTTACTGGACACGTCTCTTACTTACTGGAAGGAGCCCCTTCTGTTAAGGGCATTCACAACTGCTATCTTTACGGCCAACGCCTCATGTTAGTCATCATAAGACAGAGGATGCACTGCGCTACCCTGTCCTGGACAAAGGTCTCCCTGCCAAGCATGGATTTGTTCCCGCAGGAAAGTCATTTATGGAGAGGGGGAGGTGGGGGACGTTGACCCTGTTTGCTCTCTCAAAGGCACACTAGCCATTTGAGGGTATTAACGGCACAAGACACTGGAGTCCGTAGATAGGCCCTCCCATAATGTTTGTAAGATTTAGGACAAAAGTACAAACAGATGTCACATGTCTACCTAAATTATTTAAAAGTATAAATCGCTCTAACTGGTAACCTTAATGTACTTCTATTCTACTTTGACGCATGTACATCTTTAATGACGCAGAAGACCTGGTTCAAGTTTAGAATTCCTGGAGCCCTCAGACTTAGGCACTTGAATGAGGTGGCGAGGGCTGTGCAGGCCGTGGCCCCACTGTGGGCCCAGAGCCCACCGGCCTCCTTTTCTCACCTCTGTCCTGCACTAGGGACCTGTGAACAGGGCAGCGCAAATGTCCAAGTGCTGCGCTACCTACCCCAAACCCAGCTGCCCCTTAGTCACTGTTAGGGATGCCCTGACTCTGCCCTAGAGAGGATGGACCTGGGGAAGAGCTCGCGGCTTCCGGCCGTTTGCGGAGGGGACTTCTGGGGTCTAGGGTTCCCAGAACTTGGTCCTGAAGGAGGAGCACAAGCGCCAGGCGGGCCTATTCCCTGGAACTTGTCGACTCACCCCGCGGGAAGAGTGTGGCCAGAGACGGGCTAGAGGGGAGTCTGTAAACGATGGGGCCTAAGGCAGGCTCTGTCGTTCGCGTCTGGATGTAAAGGGCGCACTGTTTGCATTGTCACCTCTCGTCTCTGCCCCTGAGGGCAGGGGCTGAGTCTGGCTGTGTTCTCAACATTTACCACGGTGCCTAGCACCCAAGTCACATCGTGCATAGGTGCATTATGGAAGGTAAGTAACAGTTCCTCACGTTTCACCTCATTTAAACTCGTCTGAGCCATTATGCAAATGAAGGCTGCGAGGCTCAAAGAGGTTAAGTGACTCTCCCAAGGTCGCACAGTTGGAAAAGCTAGAGGCTGGGTGCGCTCTCACTTCACCATCCGGCCTTCCTTTCATTATTTTTTCTTTGCCTCTGCTCTGGGGCGGAGCCCTGGGGGCGGCCGCTCTAAGCTGCGGGGCCTCTCCCGCCGCCGCCGCCTCCCGCCCTCACGAGCCCCTGCCCTTCGATCCCCTCCTCCGCGCGGCCGCCCCTGCCTCTCCCGCGGCCCGCGCCGCCGCGCCCGACCCTCCGCACCCCAGGGCTGCGCGTCCCCGGGCGAAGCCCCGCCCCGCCCCGCAGGGCGACGTCACGTGCCGCCCCATCCCCCCGCGCCTGCGCACCGCTTATTTCCCGCTGTCAGGATGAGGAGGCGGAGGTCGGCGCTCGGGTCCGTCTCTGCCCGCGGCTGTGGCGGCGCCCGCGGCTCCAGCCTTAGCGGTTCCTCCCTGGGCGGCGGCGGCGGCGGCTCGATCGACGCCTTCTCCGCCAGCTGAGCCCGCGGGAGCTCGGGACGCCGCTTCCCCGCCCATCCCCTCCCCGAGGCCCGCCGCCCGGCCATGGCGCAGTCGGGCCCGGCTTCTCAGCCTGACGGTGAGGCGCCCACCATGGCAGTCGGGGCGGGCGCGGCCTGCCTGGGGCCGGTGTCGCGGCGCAGCCTCCGGGCAGCGGGGAGGGTGGCGCGCAGGCCCCGGGGGTGACCCCGCTGGGCCGAGGCGGGAGCGCGCGGGCTCCGGCGCCCGCTGCGCGCGGGGGCCCGGGCGGCCGTCTCTGGGGAGGGGGCGGGAGGCGCCGGCGGCAGCGCCGGCGGAAGGCGGCGGGCAGGGTGTGGGGAGGCTGCGGGGGACCTGGCGGGAGCTGCGGGGCCCGGGGCGGGAGCTGCCGTGGGATAGCCGTGGGGTCGGCACGTGGGCTCTGCCCCTGGGGGCAGTGGAAACCAGGAATGTGCTATATTCGTTAAAGAAAAAAAAATCGGTTAGGTAGTGGTGGTGTGCCCTGTTCCTCCCCCCACCCGTGGTCCCCGGGCGCTTTGCACCCAGTTTTGTGACAAAACTAGTTGAGACCAGCAGTAGGGTTTAGCAGCGTTCCTTGAGAGTCAGCCAGTGTGGTTTCGCGGTGCGTGCCGGGGCTTTGGGAGTCGGGAGGACCCGTGTCGTACCTTCGCGAAAAAGTCGTGGGCAGATTTCTGACCCTCTTCGGGCCTCGGTGTCCTCACTTCGTGCAAAGTTAGCCCCTGCGTTTCTATGTGATCCGTAAAGGCGGCAACGTGTGTGCATGTAAAGCGATGATTAGTATTTTGGGGGTTATTGAGGACAGCCGTGTTCGAGAATACTGAACTAGGGGAGACGTGTCTCGCAGAGCACTTGTATCTTTTTTTTTAATTTTTATTTTTCCCGAAGGAAAAGGAGCCCCGTCCTAAATAATGTCAGGTGGTTGTCAAGAGTCCTTCATGACCTTCTGGGACGCTTCGGCGATCGACCACATCCTTCCCGGCTTTTACAACCTGGAGGAGTTATGTTTGGAAAGCGTGCGCTTGGTCTTTGGCAAGGTCTTCCTCTGCCCAGTGGAGGAAGTTCCTTCAGGTGTGTTGCTGTAAGAAGCGTGCGTGCCCGGCCGCTTTTCGTGTGAGCGGAATGCTGGGATGCGGTGCTGGGCGCACAGTAGGCGCCTGAAACTTGACTGTGCCTAGGGTTGCCTCTGAAAAGACCTTTTCACGGAAACCTTACCCTTTGTTCTTGCTTTTAGGGAACCTGAAACAGTGTTATCAGATGTTTAAAGGCTGCTTTCTTAGAAGTGTGCTTCAAAGCCCGGGAGCCTGTGGTTTTAGGTTTTGTTAGCTGCCTCGGGAGGGATGTCCAGTCGCCTCACCTGTAGTTGTGGAAGAATCTGCCTGCTGTTTTCCTTTCAGCAGAAAAGAAGGGAGGCATTTCTTTTTGGCTTTCAGAGAGCGGAAACTGGCATGTTTTCAGGCTACATTTTCATTCTCACCTTTTGCATTCAGTGTCAGGGAAGAAAACTGCATTTTCCACAAACCCCTCTTTGTTGCTGCAGGCGGGCGGAATACAGAGAGCTCCAGTGCCTTCTGGGTCTGACCCGGAGTGGTAGGTATGCTTAGCCGGTCGCTGCCGTCTCTTGAGTTGCATGGAAACAAACTCTAGGGCGGCTCAGGTGACAGGACAGTCTGGAATCAAAATTCCCTGCCTCTTTCAAGATGGGAAATGGTCTTCCTTGTAAATAGGCAGAAGTGACTAAGCACTTGAAAAGGCTAGGAAAATTCACTGTAGGAAATCGTGTATTCTTGCTGCTGTTAGTACAGCTTTGTTCTGGTTTTCAGATCTCGGGACCCTGGGATGAGATTCGGTTTGCCTAGATCGCAGTGTTTATTTTCAGTTAGCGGAGCAAGTGGGCAGCCCCGCAGCTACTGTTTACAAAAGGACAGAGAATATGGTATGAGTGCTTTGTGTGCCTTCTTAGAAGTTCATCTGGGAGATTTGATTTTTCTCTTCAGCTGAACTTAATACAGATCACTTCTTAACATGAGCTTTAAGCACGTTAGAATTTCCTAGCCCTGCTGATTTAAAAAAAGATAGTAGAATTCTTTTAGTCAAACTGACCATAAAAGATAACTGTTTAGTTTTATCTAATTTTAAAAGCAGTTGTCTTTTATGTTAACGTTGTTTTATTTTTAAAAATTTTCTGTTACAGTTAACATACAATATTGTTAGTTCCATGTGTACAACATAGTGATTAGACATTTGTATAACTTACGTAGTGATCACCCTGATAAGTCTAGTGCCCATGTGGCACTTGTTGTTACAATATTATTGCTGTCTTCCCTATGCTGTGCTTTACATTCCTGTGACTGTTTATAGCTGGCAATTTGTACATCTTAATCCCTTCCGCCTTTTCATCCATTCCCCCGCACCAAGCCTTCACTTTTTTTTTTTGGCATGTCTTTGTTTTCCTGGAGATGTGGTAGGTTAAGAAAAGAATCAATTTGTGTGTAATTGACAGGATGAAATGTAATAATTTTATTTTTATTCTCTTTGATTTCTTATTTTATAAATTTTTCGAAAACTTTTGTTCTTTTTTTGATGACGCATCTTACTTAACTTGTTTAGAATAAAAAAGAAATAAAGTAAAATCAGACCAAATGCTTCTAAGATATAGTTTACCTTAGATTTTAAAATATAAAAATTTGAAGATTTTTCACATTGTATATATTCATTGAATTATCAAGGTGAAGTGGAATAGGATAATCAGTTGAAATTTGTTTAACTGTTAAAACTACCTTTTCTTTAAAAAAAACTTATCCTCACCCATGGACATGCTCATTAATTTTAGAGAAGGGTAAGGGAGGGAGAAAGAGAAGGAGAGAAACATCAGGGTAGGAAACATTGATTGGTTGAAAGGTAATCTTGCCCTGGCCTGTGTGGGTCAGTTGGTTGGGCATCATCCCTGTAACCTGAAGGGTCTTGGGCTCGATTCCAGTCAGGGCACGTGCCTAGGTCGTGGCTTTGGTACCTGGTCAGAGCTTGTATAAGATGCGTCCAGTCGATCGATGCTTCTCTCTCACACCGATGTTTCTTTCCCTTTCTCTCTCCCTCCCTTCCCCTCTCTCTAAAATTAATGGGCATGTTCTTTTAAAAAAAAAAAAGAAAAGGTAATTTTAACAGCTAAACAAATTTCAGTCGATTATTCCATTTTACCTGGAGACTCCAACGATGTTATATATAACATTATATATAATGTTAAAAACTTCAAATTTTTATATTTTAAAATCGAAAGCACTTGTTCTGATTTTACTTTCTTTTTTATTTAAAGACACTATCTTTTAAAAAGTATTATATTAAGAAGTGTGTACCTATTTCCCAGGGTTACCACTATGAAGTTTTCAGTCCTTGACTTTTTCTGTAGTTACACAGACGTTCTGCCTCCCCCCAGTCCCCATCCAGAAATGGACATGGTTTACATCAGCGAGTTTTCATCTCATGGCACACATAAACTTACTGCTAAAATTCTGCAGCACAGCAAAAAATACATTTTTTGCCAATCTGAAAAAAAAATAGGTATAATTTTGATTCATTCACATTGGACGGCTGTTGTTGTGTTGGCTGGTGCCATTTTTTTATTTGACAATCAAAGGGAAAAGAGGTTAGTGCCCCGACTAAGTAGACAGGCATTGCGTGCTTAAAACATTTGTGTGGCAACGCTGGTTGAAAATGGCTGGTTTACATACATAGGTCTGCAGTTTGTCTATCTTACTTAATAAATGTTGGCTAAAAAATAATAAATGTTAGCTGTAATTGTTATATACTTATAAGTTGTTATGTGGCCAGGTAATGTGCTAGAAGCACTGCATGCATTATTTCAGGCAATCTTTGTGTTAGTAAGGTGGGTACTATTGTAATACTGTTATTGTTTCTATTTTATTGAGGAGGAAACTGAAGCCCAGAGAAGTTAAAAGTGCCTGGAGTTACATAGCTAGGAAGAGTGGGGGGGCCAGGATTCCAGTCCAGTCATCTGATGTCAGGGCCTTGTGGTCTGTTAACTAGATCATGGACTACTTTTCGGGTCAGTGTTATAGATCTCCCTCATTCTCGTCAGGGAGTGTTTCATCACATGCATGTACCATGTGTAGTTTATTTGCCTCTTTCTCTGTTGATGGACAAGTAGATTGCTGTAGATATTTTTTTCATTATTTTATAAGTGGTGCTGGACTTGATAACACTTTTAGATACTTTTGAGGTACTCTTACTTCTGTAAGGATACTGAATTAAAGGGCATAAGCTTTGAGTGGTTTAAATTTTAATGTCTATTGCTAGTTTACTCACAGAAAAAGTATCAATTTACATATCTCCAGTAGGGTATGAGAGGGTGGATTTCTTCTACACTCTTACAAGCCCTGGATAATGTCAGTTGTTTTGAATTTGTATCTTCTGATGGATTAAAAAAGGTGGTATTTTTCAATTAACAAAGGTTTCTATGCCTAGTCTATGACAAGTCCTGTGCTAGGCTCTAGAAACTGCAGTATCCAACAGAGCCAAACCCAGTTTCCTCTCCTAGGTGCTGAATCAGATAGTCACTAATTAGATAAACCCACCAAATATATAAAACTGTTCCATAAATATAAGTATGTACTACTTGCCAGGCACACTTCTAGGCATTTGGAATATATTAGTGGACAACACAGATAATAAGTAACCCTGCCATTGTGTGGGAGAAACAGATATTAAACAACAAACATAAGCAAATGATAGGGGTTGTTAGGTAATAGGTGCTTATGGGAGAAAGGAAAAAACAGCAGGGTGAAAGGAAGGGTAGGCTGGCTTTCAGTAGAGCAGTCAGAGTGGTCTTACAGACAAGGCGATATTGGAGCAAAAATTTGAAGGGGATAGAGGAGCTAGCCATGAGGGTATCTAGGGGAAGAGTGTTCCAGACAGAGAGATCAGTTTTTGCAAATGCTTACGGAAGGAGCGTGTATTTGGGAATGACATGGAGGCCGTTGTGGCTGGAATGAAGTTATTGGGGATGGGCGGGGGGAGAGGGGGAAGAGAAGGGAAGTAGTAGGATGTGAGGTGACAGGTAAGTGGGGTGGGGGCAGATCTTCTTGCGCCCTAAGTTGTAACCAAAAATTAAATACTGGCCTTCAATATGGGGAACCATTGGAAAGGTTTTGAACAGAGGAGTGATGTGATCTGATATGTTTTAAAAAATCACTCTGGCTGCTAAATTGGCAATAAGAGTAAAGAAAGGCAGAGAAGAATTAATCCAGGGAAAAAATGACGAGGCTGGGACCAAGGGTATATCGGTAGAGGTTACATTCTGAAGGCATGGCCAGCAGGACTTGGATTAGATGTGGGGTGCGAGAGAGAGGAGTTAAAGGTTCACTCAGAGGTTTTTGGCCTGAGCAATTGGGAGAGGTACACAGTCCGATAAGTGCCTGTAACTGAGGAGTTGGACCCATTTAGGGCGGCCAGGAAATGTATCTGAGGAAGTGGTCTGGACCTGAGATCCAGTGGATGAGCCGAGTGTCCCCCCACCCTTTTTTTTTTTTTTTGGTGGAAGAAGCAGAGTGACTAAGAGAACTAAAGAATGGTCTGCCTTTCTGGGTAGAGAGAATGAGAGAGTGTGAAATATGTATGGGCTGGTCTGAGTGGGCTTCAGCCTTAGAGCTGTTGTAGAGGAAGCCATTGGAGGGTTTTAAGCAAGCAGATGACATGAAGGCTTTTTAATTTGTACTTGCCTTATAGTAATTATATGTATTTTTCTTCCATTGTGCAGAAGGCTTTAATTTTTATATGGATCTGATTACTTTTAAAATTTATGATTTCGAGGTTTCTTGTCTTGCTTAGGAAGACCTCCACAAGTTCCATGTTTATATATTAAAGCCTTCATTTTCAACAATTTTATAGTTTTGTCATTTATATTTAGTACTTTAAATCATTTGGAATTTATTTACTTTCAAATTTAAATGGGGGATTTAATATAAAGAACTATCGACTACACAGATCCCCTAAGAGCAGTAGGAAACTCTCAAGAATGCCAGATGTAAGGGACGGTGTCTGCCTCTGGGGCTGGGGTGGGCGCTCGGGGAGGGGCAGGTCTTCTAGAGGCTGTTCCTAGAGCTGGGGTCCTGACCTTGTTGGCGAGGGTGCGGCTGTGGCCCTTTGAATGGCTGCGTTCATTTTGGCAGAACTTGCTTTAAAACTGCTATCTGGTTTGCTGGGGGCAGCTGCCTACCTCTGGAAGTTAGATTTTTTTTTCCTTTTAAAAAAAATGATATATATATTTTAAAGATTTTATTTATCTATTATTTTTAGACACAGGGGAAGGGAGGGAGGAAGAGAAGGAGAGAAACGTCAATGTGTGGTTGCCTCTTGCACACCCCCCTACTGGGGACCTGACCTGCAACCCAGGCATGTGCCCTGACCGGGAATCGAACCTGCGACCCTTGGGTTTGCAGGCGACACTCAGCCACTGAGCCACACTAGCCAGGGCCGTCCTTCCAAAATATTCTTTTCATTTTTCCTGTCAAATGGTTTGAAGCTACTTAACATTCCTTTAATCTCTTTGAGACAGATCCCAACTCTTAATGACTTTTGGTGGCAGCCGATTTTCCTGTAGATGAATGTAACCTTTAGGGGGTAGTAGATAGACGTATCACTGAAAGGAAGTCTAAAGACTAGCTATCTTCCCCCATTTTACAGATCAGGAAACTAGGGACTGAAGAAGTAGAAGTGATTTGTGTTGTTTCAGAGCCAATGCTCCTTTCCTTATAGAGCTTAGGGTCTAGTGGTGAATACAGGCAGATTCCATGAGGAAAAGGCATTTTGTCCGGCTGGTGGCAGCATCCCCAGCACAGTGCTTACCATAGAATAAACACGAGTTATGGGTATCTGTTGAAAGAACGTCAGAACACTACGTACAGCTACAATAATGTGGTAGCTCTTCCCCATTTGCAACCTTTGACAAAATGCAGCAGGGGCATCTTATGTCATTCAGGAAGTTTGGTTAACACAGGGACTCTCCCTCCATTCGTCCCTCACTGCACCCCAAGTTATATCAGAGAAAGTGGCACTCGAATAAAACCTGGAGAGCCGTGTAGAGTTTTTGTCAGATGCAAATGGTGCCTTGGAGAAAGACGTTAGCGGAGAGTGAGAGCCTTTGCGCGGTGTGGACTGAGCACACACAGTGCGAGGCGAGGTCTGGATAACCTGGTGGTGTGGGAATGTGCTTAGAGGCAGGTTTGCAAAGGGATTGATCTTGAACGGTGGAGAGCTTCACTGCCAGCGAAGGAGTTTGGGTTTTTCTAGGTGATGTGGCTACGCCTGTGGTTTGGTTTTAAGGCAGGAGGCTAGCTCAGGAGATTGGTTAGGCTAGTGCTGTGGCCCAGGGGAGATGATGGGATTACAGTGGGAACGGAGGAAAGGAAATAATAGACGTGGGAAATACTGTGGTGGTAAAATAGCTTCTTGCCGAACATGTGGTTTGGGGTGCAGGCAAGAGAGAAAGGATTCTGAGAAGGTAGGTGCTGTTTATCCATGTAAGCGGCCAGTGGGAGGGTGGACTTAATAGTAGAAAGTGGTAAATTTGGTTTTGGTTATATTGGCATGGAGTACTAGTGGGACAGCCACGTAGGAATACCTAGTAAATACCTGGAAATATAGACCTGGAGCTCAAGGCAGAAATCAGGGGTGTGGATATACTTTTGGTAGTCACATGCTTAGAAATCATCCAGGATGAGCACTTCTCTTTGCTTTTACTTCCTGCATGATGAACCTTGCGTCGGGGATATTACATCAAAAGTACAGGCTATGAGAAGGCCACAGATAAAACAATTGGGTTGGATGAGGAAGAGGAAACCAATGATTATAAAAAAGGAGAGTTATGAGGAAAATTAGTATTAGACAGTATTAGAGCCAGTTTGAAGGAGGAGGGGAATGGATGGTCACCAGTAGTAAGTGCTGTAAGAGAAGTCAAATGAAGACAAGTGATCGTTGAAATCAGCAATTAAGGCATCAGGGCCTCTAAGAGAAGAGGTTCAGTAAGGAAGAAGCAAAGTAGGTAGGGGCAGCGTGTAGAGACTAAATTTTAAGATCACGGTGATACACACACAGGCGGGGTAGTCAAGAATGGTGACAGGGTTGTGACAAAGTGTGCGTCTGTGTGGACATGCGCTTTAAGAATAGAGATTTAAATAATCGCAGATGCGGGAGGAGCCGGCAGTGGAAAGGGAGAGCGCGGAGGCACCGAGGCCTCGGGGGACCGAGGGCAGGTGGCACGGGGCAGGGGCTGAGTGTCAAGGGGAGAGATGGATCTCATCCTCCAGAACAGGAGGGGAAAAGGAAAGGGTGACCGAGAAAGGAAGGTGGAGAAAATTCTGAGGTAGAAGAGAAACTGACTAAATAATTTTATATGTAGCTTCCATTCTTTTATTTATGCAGCATACATTTGAGTATGAACTGTGAACAAGGCCGACAAGGTGCCCGTCCTTGTGGGGGCTGCAGCTTTGAGACCTTTATGGCAGCCAAGTAGATTAGGTCGTTTCTACTCACCTGGGTCCTCTCCTTAGCCACAGAACACAGAAAATAATTGGCCTGTTTTCCCATCCAAAAGATGATATAAGTAGTACCATTCAGACGCACAGGAGAGAAATTAATTCATTATATACATCGAATACTTTGGGCATTAGGGCTTAATTTTGTCATGGAGCCTGGGTTCAGAAAGGCTGGTAGAGTAGTAACTACGGGATATGATTGGGTCCTTCTTGTGGGAAATTTGACGGGGTGGGAGGAGCAAGTCATGATGTGGGTTTTCATTCCTTTGATTATGGCTTAAAAATCAAGATAAACTTGATATTTGCTGTTTATTCCCCAGCTGATATTTACTTTCTCTAATAAACTCCTGCTGCATTTGTTATCTGTGGGGTTGGCCAAAAAGTTTGTTAATGCTTTTTCTATACAGTGGCTCTAGTAGTGCTTAGTTGTTTTTAACTTCATTCAAAAAAATTTTGTTAGACTGTATTGTGACAGCTGTTATATCAATGTGTATTAAAAAAAGAAAACATCAAAATTGGTGAATTTTTGTGCAGCCATTTTAATATTGAAGATGGAAGAGATAGGCAGTATTTTCAGCATATCATGCTTTATTATTTCAAGAAAGGTAAAAACACAACTGAAAGGCAAAAGATGATTTGTGCAGTGTATGGAGAAGGTGCTGTGACTGATTGAATGTGTCAGAAGTGGTTTGTGTAGTTTCTTGGTACTGTGGACATTTTTGCCAAATAATTCTTTGCTGTGGGGCTCTCTTATGCATTGGAAGACATTTGACAGCACCCCTGGCTTCTACCCACTAGAAGCTAGTAGTGGGAGATAGCTGACATACTCAAAATATCGAAATCAATAAAGTTATTGGTGAAAATGAAAAATGTGTCTCATTTTATGGAAAAAACCATATGGACTTTTCGGCCAACCCAGTATAAACAAACTGCTGTAGCCCTCCTTTTCATCTAGATCTTTTATCTCCTATTACCTTAGCTACTCTGGAGCAGTTCGAAACTACTGCTGTCTTTCATTGTGATCCTAGTAGCCCCTGTAGATAACAAAAGGGACATTAACAGCTTGGGTCCATCTCCATTGCAAAATTTTGTTCTGTGTTTATTCCTAACAGATGAAAATCTAGTCTTTCTAGAACACTTCCACTTTCTATGTAACTGCATTAGAAAATTCCTAATTTTGTTGGGCCCAGATCAGTTCCCTACAACTTCTACACCTTGATTTTGGCCTCTCGAATGAATTAGAATTAGGCGGTTTTCACTTCTACACAAAAGATCTTCAGATATTTAAAGAGCTTCTTCCATCTCGGCAGTTTCTCATATGAGGATTCTATATACCCTCACTGTTCTTCGTGGCTTCCTCTGCTAGGCTAGCCAGATGTTCTAATACCATGTAGTTTGCTAGAGCTCTTAAAAAGGTGTACTTAAAATTGGCAACCAGATATAAAAATCTATGTGACTTATGTAGAGGACAGCAAAAATACTCTTTTTTGATCAAGATCCTCAACTCTTTTTAATGTAGCTAACATTCCCTCAGTTTGTTTTAATTCACTGTATCATATTAGTTAAAAAAAATGACAACTATGATTTATTGGAGAAGCTAGCTATATGCACTGTGCTGTGTATTTTTTTAGCATTTACTATTGGTCATACGTGGATACAGGTATAGTTACAATTTTTAAAAAGTTGGTAGACTTCATTTTTTAGGGCAGTTTTAGATTCACAGCAAAATTGAATGGAAACTAGTTTCTTTTACCCCCTGCCCCTGCAAGACTCCCTCACTGTCCACATCGCACACCAGAATGGTACATTTGTTACAATTTGTGAACCTACACATCATTATCACCCTGAGTCCATCATTTACCTTAGGGCTCACTCTTGGTGTTGTGCATTCTATGGATTTGGATAAAGGCACCGTGACATGTATCCATTGAGCATTGTAGTGTCATATAGTTGTGCTGCCCTAAAAATCCCCTTTGTTCTACTTATTCGTCCTTTTCTCCTAAATCCCTGGCAACCACTGATCGTTTTATTGTCTCTGTGGTTTTACCTTTTCCAGAGTGTCATATAGTTGGAATCAAACAGTATGTAGTTTTTCAGATTGGCTTCTTTCACTTAGTAATGTGCATTTAAGGTTCCTTAATGTCTTTTGGTGGCTTGATAGCTCATTTCTTTTTAGCACTCCCTAATAATTCCATCATATGAATGTACCAATTTATTTATCCATTTGCCTTGAAGGACATGATGGTTGCTTCCAGGTTTTGGCAATTGTGAATACAGCTGTTAAAATACAGATTTTTGTGTGGATTTTAAGTTTTCAGCTCATTTGAGTAAATACCAGGAGTATGATTGCTGGATCATATGGTAAGATAATGTTAAAGTGGCTGTGCCATTTTGCATTCCCAATGGCAATGAATGAGAATTCCTGTTGCTCTGCTTCTTTGTCACCATTTGGTGGTGTTTGTTTTGGGCTTTAGCCATTTTAGTAGGTGTGTGGTAGTATCTTTTATTTTTTAAAAAAAAATTATTTATTTATTTTTAGAGAGAGGGAAAGGGAGGGAGAAACATAAAAGTGAGAGAGAAACATCGATCTGTTGCCTCTCGCACACCCCCCAACCTGGAACCGAACCCGAAACTCAGGCATGTGCCTTGACTGGGAATCAAACCAATTACCTTTTGCTTTGTGCGATGATGCCCAGTCAACCGAGCCACACTGGTCAGGGTGTACCTCACTGTGTTAATTTGCAATTCCCTAGTGATAGATGATGTCGAGTACCTTTTCATATGCATATTTGTGATCTGTATTCTTTTCTGAAGTGTCTGGTCAGAATTTTTGCCTCATCTTTTAATCAGGTTGTTCTTACTCTTATTGTTTAGTTTTAAGAGTTTATATATTTTAGATAACAGTCCTTTATCAGATATATCTTTTTTTGGGGGGGGGGATTTAGCTCTATTATTCTTTTTCTTTTTAAAAAATTTCTATTTAAAAAAATATTTTTTTGATTATGCTATTAGAGTTGGCCTGACTTTTCCCCTTTGCTCCCCTTTACCCAGAATCTCCTGCTCTCTCAGGCAGTCTCCCCACCGTTGTTCATCTCCTTGGGTCATGCATATAAGTTCTTCGGCTACTCCATTTCCTATACTGTACTTTACATCCCTGTGGCTATTCTGTAACTACCTATTTGTACTTCTTAATCCCCTCACCTCTTCACTCATTTACCCAACCCCTCCTCTTCTGGAAACCATCAAAATGCTCATGTCCATAATTCTGTCTCTCTTCTTCTTGTTTGCTTAGTTTGTTTTTTTTTAGATTCAATTGTTGAGAGATAAATATTTTTTACCATTTTATTGTTCATAGTTTTGATCTTTTACTTAAATAAGTCCCTTTAACATTTCGTATAATAATGGCTTGGTGAGGATGAACTGTTTTAGTTTATTCTTGTCTGGGATGCTCTTTATCTGCCCTTCAACTCTGAATAATATCTTTGCTGTGTAGAGCAGCCTTGGCTGTAGGTTCCTGCTTTTCTGACTTTGAATATTTCTTGCCAATCCCATGTAGCCTGCAAAGTTTCTTTTGAGAAATCAGCTGACAGTCTTATGGGAACTCCCCTGTAGGTAACGAACTGCTTTTCTCTTCCTGCTTTTAATATTCTCTCTTTGTCTTTAACTGTTGGCATTTTAAATTTTGATATGTCTTGGAGTGGGCCTCTTTGCATTCATCTTGTTTGGGACTCTCTGTGCTTCCTGGTCTTGCATGTCTATTTCCTTCACCAAATTAGGGAAGTTTTCTTTCACTGTTTTTTTCCAGTAGCATTCTAGTTTCTTGCTCTTTTTCTTCTCTTTCTGGCACCCCTATGATACGGATGTTGGACCTCTGGAATTTGTCACAGAGGCTGTTTATACTATCCTCCTTGTTTTGGATTCATTTTTCCTCTTGTTCTGTGTGGTTGTTTTTTGCTACCTTATGTTCCAAAGCATTGACTTGATCCTTGGCTTCATCTACTCTATGTTGTTGCCGTATAAATTGTTCTTTATTTCAATTAGTGAATCCTTCATTTCTGACTGGATCTTTTTTATGCTGCCGAGGTCCTCACTAAGTTACTTGAGCATCCTTATAATCAGTGTTTTGAACTCTGCATCTGTGAGATTGCTTATCTTCATTTCGTTTAACTCTTTTTTCTGGAGTTTTGATCTGTTCTTTCATTTTGGCTATGTTTGTCTCCTTGTTTTGGCAGCCTGCCCGTGTTTGGTTCTGTGTATTAGGTAGAGTGCTTTGACTCTGTGTCTTAGTAGTGTGGCCTAATGTAGTAGGTATCCTGAAGGGTACAACCTCCCTTATAACCCAAGCTGGGTTCAAGAGGTGTACCCTTTGTGTGGTCTGAGTGCACCTTCCTCTTGTAATTGAGCCTTGGTTTCTGTTGGTAGATCAATGGGTGGGATTCACCCAGGCCAGACAGCTGCAAGACCTGGCCGTGACCACTGACCACCAATCTCCACCCTCTGTGGAGGATCAGCTGTGCAGGGGCAGGGAGTTGGTGCTCTGATGTGGTCTGTAGCTGTCTACTGGGTGCGCAGGCCCTGATGTTTCCTGGGTGGTGTAGGCCAGGGTTAGCCCCCATCTGTGTTTTGCCTGGGGCCACCCTGCCTGAGCTATAAAGCAATCTGAGACAGCTGTTACTTGTGCTGGGCTTGGAGATTCCTAGACAAAGCCAAGCTGTGAATCTAGGCTGGAGCTGCTGCCAGTACTGGGCCTGGGGCTCCCTGAGGCCAGCTGTTGCTTGTTTGGTCGGATGTAGGAAGTTGTGAAGCCTGAGCCAAGACCAGCCATTCATATGGAAAAGCAACTTGAGTGGGCCCGTAATTTGGATGGGAAAGAGTCTCTGGGCATCTCCAAGGCAGATCAGGTTGATGGAGTCTCAGATATAGCACCAGCTTGCTGGCCCAGTCTGGATGGATGTGGTTTCTTTAATTTCGTGTTGTCACACTTACGTTCAGCTCGATTTCTGAGGGTTCTGAGTGATGATTGTTTACTATTTTAGTTGTAATTTTGATGTTGTTGTGTGAAGAAGCAAGCCATGTCTGCCTATGCTGCCATCTTGACTGGAAGTCAGATGTATCTTTTGTAAGTATTTTTTCTTAAGTCTGTGGCTAGTTATCTTATTCTTTAACAGTATTTTTTGCAGAGCAGAAGTTTTAATTTTAATGAAACCCCACTTATCACTTATTTCTTTCATGGATTCTGCTGTTGGTGTTGTATCTAAAAAGTCATTGCCATACGCAAGACCATCTAAATTTTCTCCCATGTTTTGATCTAGGGCCTTTGCAGTTTTGCACTTTACATTTAGGTCTGTGACTCATTTTGAATTAATTTTTGTGAAGGGTGTAATGTCTGTATCTAGATTCTTTTTTTCCTACCTTTGGTATGTGGATATCCAGTTGTTCCAGCACCGTCATTTGTTTAAAAGATTATCCCTTTTCTATTGAATTGCCTTTTCTTTCTTTGTCAAAAACCTTTTGACTGTATTTGTGTGGATTTATTTCTGGTTTCTCTTATTTTGTCCCATCGATGTATTGTATTTATCTATTCTTTCAAGCTATGTGTTTTAAAATTTCTTAATTAAAATTTCTTTTGCATCAAACATAGTAAATGCTTGTGGTAAAACAGTTTGTGAATGTATAATATGAGAGGAAAAGTTCATATAAGCTTATCAGCTGACCCCTCAGGTAAACAGTGTTAAAGTGAGGCAGGAGACAGGAAGGGGGAAACTCTGGAGGTGCCCCAGGACTACCGTGTTCAAAGACCAGTTGTTCTGCTTTCTGGAAAAGCACTGGATCACGGTGGTCCATGACTGCATGTGCGTAGAAGATGCTTGACATGACCCCTGCTTCATTATAATAGCGTTATAATAAATTAACATTGTGGGACCCCTTTCCCCGGTTGCCAATCAAGGAAAATCATGGGAGACCACATGCGCAGTAGCTTTAAAATAATATAACTACTTGTACATGCGCAATAAAACCCTGCCAAAACTAGCCAGGAAACATCTGCCCTATAAGAATAGAATCCCTCCAGCGCCTGAGGTCAATCTCTGCACAGCATTGGCCTACTACCACATTCTGTGGGGTGTGCTATCGCTTAATAAATTTGCCCTTTCTCTTTGTGTTATAAACTTTGTGTTTGGTTCACTTCTTTGTCCGTGATCACCATGAACCTGATTATCTGTGCCCACCTGCTGCAAAAGGCCTTAAATGTTTTTCCAGTTATTATTTTTATTTTAAAAAATATTTTCCTGCCTGATGTGGTAGGGTTGATTGAGTGCCGGCCTGTGAACCAAAAGGTCGTTGGTTCGATTCTTAGTCAGCGCACATACCTGGGTTGCAGACCAGGTTCCCAGTACGGGGAGGGTGCGAGAGTCAACCACACATCGATGTGTGTCTCCCTCTCTTTCTCCCTCCCTTCCTGTCTCTCTAAAAATAAATAAAAATTATTTATTTATATTTATTTGTTTTTTATTTTTAGAGAGGGGAAGGGAGGGAGAAAGAGAGGGAGAGACACATCGATATGTGAGAGAAACATCAATCAGCTGCCTATCACACATGCCCCAACTGGGGACTAGTCCCAGAACCTAAGTATGCCCTCACCTGGAATTGAACCAGCGACCTTTTTGCTCTGCAGGATGGTGCACAAGCAACGGAACCACCAACGGTGCCATGCTGGTCAGACCTTTTTCCAGTTTTAAAGATTTTATTTATTTTTTATTTTTAGACAGAGGGGAAGGGAGGGAGAAAGAGGGAGAGAAACATCAATGTATGGTTGCCTCTTGCGCGCCCCCTACTGAAGACCTGGCCCGCAACCCAGGCATGTGCCCTGACTGGGGAATTGAACCAGCAACCCTTTGGTTCACAGGCCAATGCTCAGTTCACTGAGCTACACCAGCCAAGGCTTCCAGTTTTTAAATATATGTATTCTGATGACTTATAAGTAGAATCATGCTACACAAAAGCTTGATGTTCTCAAGCTTTCTTTTATTGACTTTCTTTTGATACAGATTATGTATCACTTTTGGAATAGATCATTCATTTCCGTGGCTGTGTACTATAAATGTACTGTAATTTTTAAAAGTCAGTTCCCTTCGATGAATATTTGTGCCATTACAATAATGCTGCAGTTAGTATCCTTGTATGTACCTTTGCAACTTCTGTGTTTTTGTGGGATTCATTTCTTAAACTTGAATTACTGAGCCAAAGAATATGCAGATTTGAAAAATTAATGGTAAATGCCAAGTTTTCTTCCAAAGAGGTTTGACAGTTTACAGGCTGAGCATTAGGATGTAAGAGGGCTTATAACTCTAACAAAAGGTTTTTGCATATGGGGATGTTGATCTCTTTTATGTGTGTAGCAAGTATAGAAAAATTTCTCCAAGTTTTTAAATGTTGAGATAGCCTGGCATATGGAAGTATTTTAATTTTCATGTATATATCAGTTTTTTCCTTTTTGGCTTTCAGGTTTACTTCTACATCTTTGTGTTATCATCTAGTATTTACTTTTACATATTTAATCACTTGGGAATTTATTTTATGTAAGGATTGAGATAGGAGTCCAGCTTTGACTCTTTTTCTTTTTAGAGAGAGGGGGTGGGAGTGAGAAAGAGAAGGAGAGAAACATTAACGTACGAGGGATACAGTCGCCTCTCACATGCCCCCAGCTGAGAGCCTGGCCCACAACCCAGGCATGTGCCCTGTCTGGGAATCAAACCGGCGACCTTTCAACTGCCAGGCTGGTGCTCAATCCACTGAGCCACACCAGCCAGGGCAACTATTTTCAAATGACCAGCCAGATGTTTTTGCATTATATAGTGATTTATCCATTTTTCTCCATTGATTTTGAAATGCCATCATTTATTATATGCCGAATATCCGGAATGCTTGAGTTCATTTCTCGATTGTATTTTGTTCAATTGATTGATCTATTATGGTGTCATACTACATAGTTAAAATTACTGTTCCATTTTACTTTCTAATGTTTTAATATTTTAAACAGCCAGGAATGCTTCATTTTCCAGAATTTTCCTTAGCTATGCTTAGGTATGAATTTATTCAGATAAAATTTGTAATGACTTCATTAAATCTGCCCATCATCCTTAAACCACCCCCTGCTCTGCGCCCCCCGCCCCCCAAAAAAAAGCCTTAAGAAAAAAGTCTTAAAAAAAAACCCCTCATTGATTAGGTTTATAAATTAAGGAGAATGTATATCTTTAATAAACATCTTTACTAGAAAAGTGCCCTATGGGACTTTAAGTACATTAAATTATTTCATCCTCCACATTCTGTAAGGGTGATATTATTTCTATTTCACAACTGAAAAGTTTAGTAACTCGCCCAGAATCCAGGTTCCCATGACTATTTTCATTTCGCCCAGCTATTTCTCGGGTTAGTTTTAGTTAAGTAAACTCTCAGGTCATTAAAATAAAAAGGCAAAATAGAAACAGAACTACAAATTTCTTATGTGATCATAAAGTGCAAATAAAATGTACAAAAACTGGATCTATCTGTAATTCCATCTTTTCTTTTATTTTTTTCTGGTTCTGTTTAATATCGACAAATAAAAAAATTTAAAGCAGTTACTAATTTGCAGATGTGGTTTGTATTCTCCTATTTTTTAATTATGATGTGAAATTTCCTAGTGTTGTAAGTTATTTTTCAAAAAACATTGGTTTTAGCTCTGTAATTGAATCATTTGATTGCATAATAACAATTATTTTTGTATTACTAGCTATTTGATTATTTGTAATATCTTGCTGTTAATAATTAAGGACACCAAAAGAGACTTCTTGTTTATTAATGTCATTTTTAATTATTTCCTAGAAAACTCTGGATAGTAAAAGTATGAGGTTTTGATATCTGTATTGCCAAATTGCTTTCCAGAAATCTAGTTTTAGTTTATATGTCATTTGTTAGTGCTGATATCTGTTAGTGTAACCTTGCCCTTGTTAACATAAGTGTAGACTTAAAATTTTCTTACCAATAGCATAGGCAAAAAATGGTATCTTACTGGGGTTTTAAGTTGCATATTTAGTATGATTATGACCTTTAAAAAAATATTGGCCATTTGTTTCCTTTCTTTGTGCATTGCCTCTTCACGTTCTTTGCCATTTTCTTACTAATTTATAGGTAATATCCTTATTTCATAGATACGGGTCTTCATCTTTTATTTGTTACTGATATTTTCCAAGATTGTCTTTTGTCTTATTTTGGCTTTTTTTTTTTTGGTAATTTATGATACAGAGAAGTCTTAAGATTTTATTTGAATAAACTTGACAATGCTTTGATACTTTTAGATATCAATTAGATATTCACTTATACTTAATGTCTAAATTTTATAAATAGTTGACCAATTTTAAAAAATATTATTTCAATTCTTAAGTTGTTTCAATATGAGCCATTTGTCAAGTTAGGTCTCCCACATCTTGTATTTAAGTCATGCATTTTCTTTCTGCAAATAATAATTTTAAAATTTTGGGTAAAATTTATACTGGCTTTTGCAAATAACTCATCAAATGCAGAAAAGCATAAAGAATAAAACTGGTCACAGATAATTTTCAGTAACATTTTGGTGTATTATCTTTCCAGAGTTTTCACGTGTATATTAAAATATATTTAAAAATTCTCTTAAAATTCCATAGAAATTATAATATTTATTTATTTGTTTTTAGAGAGATGGGAGGGGGAAAGAGAAGGAGAGAACCATCAATGTGTGAGAAATACATCAGCCTGTTGCCTCTAGCACACCCCCAACTGGAGACCTGGCCCACAACGCAGGCGTGTGCCCTGACTGGGAATCCAACTGGTGATCCTTTGACCTGCAGGTTGGCGCTCAATCCGCTGAGCCACACCATACAGGGCTATAATACTTATATAGGATGCTGTTCCCAATTAAATGAAAAGCTGTTCATGATATATTATTAAATTATAAATGTAATTTTTTTATAAATGTGCTTCAGCTTTATAGATTTTATTTATTTTTAGAGAGGGGAAGGGAGAGAGAAGGAGAAGGAGAGAAACATTGGTGTGTGGTTGCCTCTCACATGCCCCCTATAGGGGACCTGGCCCATAACCCAGGCATGTGCCGTGACTAGGAATAGAACTGGCGACCTTTCGCTTTGCAGGCCAGGGCTCAATCCACTGAACCAGACCAGCCAGGGGTATACATGTAATTTTAATAACTGATAGTATTCCATTGTATTGATCCTGTAATGTGTTTGATTATTTCTTAGTAAATAAGTTAACATTTTTTTCCCTATTACAAATAATTAGTAAAATCCTGATATATATATCTCTCTTTAAATATTTGTGCAAGCTATTTCCCTCAATGAATCGTTATCAGTTGTTTCAAAGGTTATGTATATTTAAAATTTGATACTTTGATATATTTACATTTCTTTAAAAGATTTTATTTTTAGAGAAAGGGGAAGGGAGAAAGAGGGACAGAAACACCAATGTGTGGTTTGCCTCTTGCACGCCCCCTACTGGGGACCTGGCCTGCAACCCTGACATGTGCCCTGACTGGAAATCGAACTGGCAACCCCTTGGTTCACAGACCAGCACTCAATCCACTGAGCCACAGCAACCAGGGCTGATATATTTACATTTTGATATATTTTGTATCAGCCAGAAATATTTCTGTTCAGAACAATTGAAAACCCAACCCTTAGCAGCTTAAACAATGGATTTAGTTTTTTGTGTGTGTAACAAGTTCAGAGTAAAGCAGTCAAGGGCTGGTTGGACTGCTTAAGGATGGATAAGATCCAGGTTTCTTCTATTTTCTACCCCCCACCTCTGTGGGCCCATTTCCTCATACCTGTATTATTTTATTCTTGAAAACTTAGTTCTCATTTTCTTTTGGGACTATTTATTTCTTTAAATCTTTTAATATTTTTTCTCTCTTTTTAAAAAAATCTTTTCATTAGTTTTATTTGTTGGGTTCTCTGCTTTAGGCACATGGATCACATTAATATTGGACACTCTTTGTTTTCCATAGGTATTTCCTCCTTTTTTTTAAAGTATGAAATTTTAAAAACTTGTATTTTGTGGTGGGGAGAGACAGACAGAGACACGGACATCAGTTTGTTGTTCCACTTATTTATGCATTCATTGGTTGACTCTTGTATGTGCCCTGAGCAGGGATCGAACCTGCAATCTTGGCATATCCAGCAGATGCTCTAACCAGCTGAGCTACCCAGGGCAGTATTTCCTTTTTAATTGCTTTAATTCCTGCCCCTTGTCCTTTGTAATTGAGATTATGTGGTCTTTCGATTTGCTTAACGAATTGACTACATTAATGGGCTTCCTAATGTTGAACCGATTTTGTATAAATGGGATAAACTCAACTTGATTGTGATGAATTGTTTTTCTAGTATGTAGCCGGATTTGATTTGCTAATGTTTAAAACATTTTTTGCCATTATATTCGTAAGTGAGATTGACCTATAGTTTTCCATTTTGATACTACCATGGGTTTTGGTATCTTGATCATATTGTCCTGGTAAAAATAAATTCGGAAACATATTATCTATTACTATGCTGAGGACAGTTTAAATACTGTAGGAAATATTTATTCCTCTAGATTTGATAAAATTTCTTTCATATTTCATAATTGTTATTGTCATTTTAATTTAGATATAGGCTTGTTTCTGGAATTTTAACTGATACTGTCAGCATTCTTGCAATTAAATCTTTATGTATATCCAGGTTTACTTTAGGATAAATTCATGGCAGTGAAATTGACTCGGTTAGAGAGTGTACAAAAGTTTAAGGCTTTTGCTTTTGATTATCACATAGTCATCTGCCTTGAAATATACAGTGAATTTGTTTTAGTCAGATATGTTTTGGTGACAGACACAGAGACACCTGTCTTCGAAAGAAGAGTTTGTTACTTGCAGTTCCCAAGAGGAGTGGGCATGTGCCAGCGCAGCCACCCTGGGGAAGCACCAGGGTTGGTTAGGAGGCAGAAGGAGTTCAGGTGAAGCATGGTCCAGAGCCTTTATTTTGGTCTCCACGGGAAGGAAGGGATGGGGCAATAGTTTGACAAGGAATAGTTTGAGCAAATTTAGGGTTATATAGTTTGAGTAATGTTGGTGGGCTCTGGTCTGTAGGGGCCATCTCTGGTTATCTGATACCTTGCCCTGGGGTTACTTTGGACAAGGGAATTATTGACGGGGTGTGTGAGACTTAGATAAAAGAGGTGGTTGGAGTAGGATTTGGGATTGGGTGGTTTGTATATGATAGCCATATTCCTGGGTGAGTTTGTTATCTCTAGGAATTAGCTAGCCCTGGGAGGGGCGCTCTTGCTGGCCAGCAGGGCCCCATGATATCAAAACAGTATAAAATACAGAAAATAAAAAACATTCGCAGTCCTTTGAGATTGTAGTACTTTGTCTACCAGCACTGTATGAGCATGCCAACGCTAGGTAGTGATATCTTTACTGTTAAAAATTCAACAAAAAGTTGGCTAATTTTGGTGGGTATAACATCTTGTTTAGATTTGTATTTCTTTGATTCCTGTTGGCATTTGGAGTTCCTTAGCAAATGATCTCTCTTATAATGTTTGTCAGTGTATCGATCATTAAGAGCTTTTTGTACAAGGACATTACTCCAACAAGCCCAGTGTTCTGTTTTTGTTTGAGGTTATTTAAAATGAAATTTTGTTGCCATAAATTTGAATTAGTTCGGCAGAGTGATCAAAAGAGAACAGGTAAAGGGATTGCGGGGTGGGGGTGTTAATGTGGGCGTTACTGTTGACTTCACAGTTGATACGATTGGTGGAAACATTACATAGTTGCGGACCGTGTTTACTGCTTCAAGAGCCTTAAAGATTGTGTAGAAGATACATGTGGGTAAAATCCTTCCTCTTTGTTCTCATAACCAGAGCATTTCTTGTTTGGTGATAAGAAATTGAAGACCTTTTTAAAAAAAAAGATTTTATTTACTTATGTATTTTAGAGAGGGAGAAGGGAGGGAGAAAGAGGGAAGGGGAAGGAGAAAGAGAGGGAGAGAAACAGCAACGTGTGGTTGCTTCTCACGTGCCCCCTACCGGGGGCCCGGCCTGCCACCCAGGCATGTGCCCTGACTGGGAATCGACCCTTCGCTTCATAGTCTGGCACTCAGTCCGCTGAGCCACACCAGCCAGGGCATGAAATTGCAAGCTTTTTTGACTGACTGTCTGGCTGAATTTGGGACAAGAAATCAAATCCTTTCCTTCTGCTCACTGTCTTTCCCCATTAAAAAAAGGAAGACACCCATAAATATTTTTAGTTTCAGTTTTCGCGTCGTTTTGATAGGACTGCTGTGCCCTTCCTCGATTTCTCCAGTATGTTAGTCAGACTTCCCCTTCGTGAGACTGACAGTGTGGGGCAGAACCTGGCCGCGCACCCGGGCGAGTGCTACGCGCGCAGCCGCTGCGGAGCTTCAGGGCTTCCGTCTAGATTGAACTAGGTGAGTCTCGGAATTTTCGGGCTGAGGGGCACTGCTCTGCCGCTTCTGGCTGGTCACTGTGCACCAGAGGCTCTCAGCCCTCAATCTCCTGTGTTTATATTCTCGAGGCCTTGGAACCAGGCAGGGCAGTGTTTGAATCCAGCTTTGCCATGTTTTTGCTGTGTAAGTAACAATAGGAAGAGTGTGTAATCGCTCAGAGAATATTTTTTCATCAATAACTGGGGATGATAATGCCTAGTACTTAACGAAGAGCTATATATGGGTTATCTAATCCTTGCTACAATCCTTGTGACAATCCTAGAAGGTAGTATTATTTCTAGTCCCCATTTTTACAGGTGCAGAGAAGGAACCAGTTTCTAAGTAGGAGAGGGGGGATTTAAACCTCAATTTAATTTCAGAGCCTGTACTTTCAACTGTTGCACTATACTGTTCCTGTATAATACCTGGTAAATAGGCAAATACTGAATTTTTAGCCTGTTATTCCTTATTTCATTTTTCCTAGCTTTGAGACTCCCCGCCTCTAATACTTGACATCAGTGCTCTCTCCTGGAAATTTTTACCTGTTGGTCTCTCATGTCCCTTTCCGAAGATCTACAGTTAACCTGTTTTAGTTATTTTATCAGAATTCTGACGACCTTGATATTCCTGAAAAGCTCCTGAATTACGCATTCAATATTTCTTATAAATAAAATATAACCCTTGTTTTTACAATTTACTTACGAAGAACATTTCTTTTGATAAATGACTTCCAGTGTCAAGTCTGTAGCTATGTTACTGTAGCCTTTTTGTAACACAAGTGTAGGGAGATAAGAGATTACATTTACATTTTAGATTTTCTGTGTTAAAATGAAGGACAGTGTGAGTTTGAATTACATAGGGAATTTGATTTGATTTACATCTATAACGAAGCATTCTTATAAGAGATCTTAATGCTGCATTAGGCTTGACTTTTCCCTGTAAGTGATAAAAAAAAAACTTTCGAATATGCTAAACCAATTATAATTTTATATTAAAGGAATTGGTGATGACCAGAAATAATTAAATTTTTATTAATAGTTCTCCATTGTGGATTGTATCTGTGATTATGTTTAATGTCCCAATATCAGGAATGGTGAAAGAATGATATTTTATGGGTACATTATTTTTTCAGCTAATTTAGATTTAAGCCCTCAAGCACAGAAATGGCAAGGTTTAAAAAAAGAAGCTATGCCTGGCCAGTGTGGCTCAGTTGGTTGGAATTTCATCCTGTAAAGGTCATGGGTTTGATTCCTGGTCAGGGTACATGTCTGCGTTGGGGTCCGTCCTGGTTGGGGCGGGTACAGAAGGCAACTGACCAGTGTTTCTTTCTCGCATTGATGTTTCTCTCCCTTTTTTCCTCCCCTCCTTTCTCTCTAGTCAATAAGTGTGTCCTCAGGTGAGAAGTAAAAAGAAAAGTTAACCTTAGAGTCCTTTATATGGAACTTTTAAAATACTTAAAAAGTAAAAAGATTAGGATATAGACCCACCATCCTCTGTGTGTCATGATTATCAGTGTATAGCCAGTCTTGTTTCATCTATAACCCTCTCCTCACTTCCCCTCCTGGATTTTTAGAAATCAAATGTGAGACATTGTATGATTTAATTTGGAAACATTTCAGTATATATGTAAACATAACCACAATACTATTATAACACCTTAAACAGTTAATAATTCTTTAATATCACCAAATAATTATTTAGTGTTGAAATTCCCCAATTGCCTTAGTTTATGTACTGTCCCTTATTCTTATTTATTGAAAAAATACATCCTGTACAATCTTTACACCTGGAATTTCCTGATTGTATCCATATGGTGATATTCTCCTTGTTCTTCTGCCTCTGTGTTTCCTCTAAATTGGAAGTTATATCTAATCATGAGGAGATCCAGTTTCTTGGGAGTTTGTTTATTATATGTTATATATTGTGGTGATTTTAATTTTGCTTTTTAAGAGAGTATTTCAAAGTGGTAGTGTGTACCCTAATCAGGAGGAACATATAATGTCTGGGTGTCTCTCTTTGATATGTTAGGACCATTGATCATTGTCTAGGTAGGTATCTCCGTTCAGTAGGGTTTGTAAAACAGTAATTTATTAGCTGGAATGCTTCTATAAAGAAAAATTCTTTTATATTTTGCTCCCTTTAAGCAAAATATAAGGTACAGTTTGTGTAGGAAATGGAGAATAAATGTGTGATACTTTCCCTTGGGAAAATTAAAAAATTTTCCCAATTTTTAAAGTAATGACTTCGTTGCTTAGAATACTTCAAAGGTGATCAATCAGATTTAATTAAATGTGTGATACTTTCCCTTGGGAAAATTTAAAATTTTTCCCAATTTTTAAAGTAATGACTTCGTTGCTTAGAATACTTCAAAGGTGATCAATCAGATTTAATTTTTTTGGTATACCATGAAGAACACATGGGTTTAATAAAATAAAATCGTGTATGTATGTGTTTTACTTTGTTGTAGTTATTCTTACTGATTGTATTGGTTTACTATGGCTGCTCCAAGAAATTACCACGAACTGGCTGCCCTAAAATAACAGAAATTTATTATCTCACAGTTGAGGAGGCCAGGAGTCCAAGGTTAGTATCACTGGGCTTGAATGAAGACGTCAGTAGGGTTGTGCTCCTTCCAGAGGCCCCACGGGAGCACCCATTCCTTGCCTCCTCTGGTTTCTGACGGCTACTGGCATTCCTTGGCTGCATCACTCCAATTTCTGCCTCTGTTATCACATTTCATGGGCCTCTGTATGGTTTTGTTAAAACTCCCGTTTTCTTTCTTGTAAGGGTACGTGTGATTGCATTTAGGACCCAGTGGATATTACAGGATGAAGTCTTCTTCCCAGACCCTTAATTTAATCATATCTTTTGCCATATAAAGTAATATTCATAGGTTCTAAATATATCTTGAGGGGTAGAGGTGATTCAGCTCAACCACACTGATGTTCAAATTATCTCATTTTTTGGTCAATGTAGCTTCTAGATTGACTCCCAGATTCTTTGATAGAACACCAATAGATACCAAAGGTGTTCCAGGTTTATCTTGTCCAACTTTGGAATAAGTCATTTTTTTCCCAAGGAGTCCTAGTTATTTTATTTTATTTTTTAATAATTATTATTATTTTTAAAGATTTTATTTATTTACTTATAGAGAGAGGGGATGGGAAGGGAGGAAGAGAGGGAGAGAAACATCAATGTGTGAGACATATGTTGATCGGTAGCCTCTTGCACACCCCCAGCCGGGGACGTGGCCCTCAACCCAGGCATGTGCCCTGACAGGCACCAGCGACCTTTTGGTTTGCAGGGCGGCGGTCAGTCCACTGAGCCACACCAGCCAGGGCCCTGGTTTCTTTTAGTAAGAAAGTGTATTTAGTGACCACATTCTGGGTACTAGGAGTGTAGCATGTATTTTTCTTAGCAATTTTTCTAAAATGTATTTCACTTTACCTTGCTTTCTTAGACTGTACTCTAGATATCATTGAATCTTTTGTCAATGACTTGTGTTATAAATACTAGTTTCGGGACAGCTGTAAGCTGATGACTTCCCCAGTGCTGCTGAAGTTTGTTTCAAAGATTAGATTTGTTTGCCTTTTTATTATTAAATGGTATCAAATTCCAAGTCAGTTCTAGTCATTGTTTTATTTTTATTTCCCTATGACCCAGTCTCCTGTGCTATTAGTGGGGTCTGTTTCTCACCTACAGGACTTTTCAGCTTAATCTCTGCACTTACCTTTAAACTCTGCTTTTTCTGTATCCCTGGTTCTCTGATTGTCTGTGTGCAAAACTAAGTTATTAGGAGATAAAATCAGATCTTATAGAGTGTAATATCAATATTAAGTCTAATAGGAAGGAGTATCTGTCTACTCCTTAGCTAAACATTCAGATGCACAAGTTTTTCATTTCTGTTAAGCTTGAAATCTTTTTTGGAGCAGGGGGCAATGTCGTGGTGACTGTGTGTGGAGGGCCATATGCTCTTTTCTACATGCTCAGCACTGCTGCACCCCTGGTTCCAGCTTTGCTAAAAGGTATTCATTTATTTGGATTTGAAAAGCATTTGAAGTTTAATTATTAGTATTTTAAAATATAAACTTTATTTTAGAATTGTTTTAGACTTACAGAAAAATTGGGAAGGTAGTACAGAGAATTTTCATATATTGCACATTCAATTTCCTGTTATTAATGTCATATATTAATATGGTACATTTATCAAAATTAGTGAGCGACCTGATGGTAGGTGCTAAAGAATTATATAGAGCAGGGCAGGATAGATACAGGTACTGGTTTGTGATCCACCCCAGATAAGGGGAAAACACCTTTTCTGCTTGCCTAGGGTAGGACAAAGGCCCGTTATGGGCCATGGCGCATAGGGAAGGGGTTGATCAGACGGTCCCTGAGAGAATTTAGGGCAAGCAGTCTCTGTTCTGGTGCAGATCCAGTTCGAGGGTCCAGTAGTGTCATGTCATTGAACAGTCTCGCCACAACAGGGAATAGGAATTGTTTAATGGGTAACAGTTTTAATTTTCCAAGATGAGATGAAGAGTTCTGGAGAATGGTTGCTTAACCATGTGGGTGCACTTCACACTACTGAACTGAACCCTTAAAAAATGGTTAAGAGGGTAAATTTTATGCTATATGTATTTTACTACAATTAAGTAAAAAGTAAAATATATGTAAATAAACAAAACGTTAATGAACTAATATTGATTCATTATCCCTAACTAAAGTCCATAGTTTATTCAGATTTTCTTAGAGTTTTTCTTTTCCTAGATCCTATCTAGAAACTACATTACATTTAGTCACCATGTCTCCCTAGGCTCCTCTAGACTGTGATAATTTCTCTGACTCTGTTTTTTATGAATTTGTTGGTTTTAAGAAGTACTGGTCAGGTGTCAGGTATTTTGTAGAACGTCCCTCTCAGTTGTAATCTGTCTGATGTTTTTCTCATGATTAGGCTGGGATTGTGGGTTGCCGGGAGAAGACCACACATATAAAATGTCGTTTTTTTTGCATAGTGTCAGTGTAAAAACCATCAGTGTTATCACTCCTTCTGAGGGTAGTGTTTGTTACAGTTTTAAGAAACTGTGACTTTCCTTACTGTACTCTTGGGAAGGATGTCAGTATGTGCCCCTGCCTGACATAGTGTTAGGAAGTATCAGTCAGGTTGGTTGTAAGCACATTTTTCCAGCGTGTTTCCTATTTTCTAACCAGTGTTAATCCCTTGTGGATTAAAAAAATATATATATATATTTCTAGCACCCCATGAACAGTCTTTAAGAGAATGTTGATGGGAGTGTCAGTATAATATGTTTGAGTACAGGTTCTTTGTTGCAAACAAAAACAATTTGTTCTGTCTGGTTCAAACATGAAAGGACTTTTTTGGATATGAAGTAGTTTACAGAGTCATTGGGAGGGCAGGGAGAAATGGATTCTGGGCACTTGGTTCTCAAACTTTAGCATGCATCTAAAAGGGCTTGTTAAAACACATTTCTGGGCTCTATACCCAGAAACTCAAGAAAGTGTGATATGGGGTCTAACAAGTTCCCAGGTGCTGGTGATTTTGTGGCCTCAGAACCACACTTTGAGAATCACTGATCTCCTCAGTTAAATTTTAAAGAACATCCGAAAGCTGCCACAGAACTGGCCTGACCGGATACTCCCCTCTGATGCTGCTGAGTACATGGAGCTCCGCTTCCACACAGTTGCTATTGCTGCTTGCACCGATGCTGCTTCTGCTCAGGGACTGGGCCTGGAACCGCTGGGAGACCATTGAAAGCAGGGAGAATTCAGCTTTGTTTCTTTACACCGTTCAGTTCTGAATTGAAGTTGCATTTGTGTATGTTTGATTGGAAGCGCTTAAGTGACATCTGGCATTTTCATTTCAAGAGATATTGGGAACCTGACTTCTATTTTGTAAAGCTGCAGCTCATAAAAATGGAAGTGTTTTTAAATGTTGAAAAGAAGTTTAAATATTCATAAGATGTTGGGTGATTGAATGTGGGGGGTAGGTAGGGCAGGGGAGAGTAATGGGGGGAAAACGGGGACAACTGTAATTGAACAACAATAAAATTTTTTTTTTTTAATAAAGAGGAAAAAATAAGATGATAGGCAGTCAAGGATTTGACAGTTGTGTGCAAGGAGATAAAGAACTTGGACCAGGACACAAATTGTGTACTGCTTCCTTCATTAAAAAATGCCAGCTGAACTGAGCAATATACTTAGTGTCTTAGTTGATTTCACATTCTGGCACGAACTCCTTATCTCATTAGACCAGTAACAAGCAGTTTGCATATTACATTAGGATAGCACTATTCTACTCTAAAAGCACAAGGGAGGAGGGAGGGAAGAGAATCTAGGTTTTTAAGCTGGCTGACCTTAGGATCTAAGTTGGTTGTGAAGTAGGTGTGATACTTGAAGGAGACTGGGAACTTGGAAAAAATAGAGAGGATAAGAGAATTAGAGGTAAAAATGAGAGCTCAAATTATCTAGGGTACCCAATAAGCCCTCCAGAACAGTGCTATCCAACAAAACTGTAACGTGAGCCAAAGAATACAATTTCAAGTTTTCTGGAAGCTACATGTAAAAAAGTGAAAAAAAAACAACCCCACCAAAACCAAAACATCCAAATAGAAAAACAGGTAAAGTTAATTTTTTTAAATAAGTTTTGTTGAGATTTAATTTATATACCATTGAGAAACGTCAGTTTGTTGTTCCACTTATTTATTCATTCTTTGGTTGCTTCTTTTACGTGCCCTGACTGAAGATCGAACCCCCAACCTTGGAGTATTGGACAACACTCCAACCAACCGAGCTACCCAGCCAGGGTAAATTAACCCTTTTAAAGTTTATTTATTATTCATGGTTTTTAGAATATCCACAGAGCTCTGCTCTATCACCACTAATTCCAGAACATTTTTATCACCCCCAAAATAATCCCATACCATTAACAGTCACTCCCCATTTTGTTTCTCCCCCAACCCCTGGCAGCCACTAATCTGACTCTGAGTCTCTCTGGATCTTTCTATTCTGGACATTACATGTAAATGGAATCATGCAATAGGTAGCCTTTGGTATTTAGCTTCTTTCACTTAGCATAATGTTTTCAAAGTCCATCCATTTTATAACATGTATCAATACTTCATTCCTATTTATGGATAA
The DNA here is from genome assembly GCA_004026545.1 of Mormoops blainvillei. NCBI lineage: Eukaryota > Metazoa > Chordata > Mammalia > Chiroptera > Mormoopidae > Mormoops > Mormoops blainvillei. The sequence goes on from PVJD01003899.1 coordinate 43,181, forward strand.
ATAATATTCTGTTGTATGAGTATACCACCACACTTCATTCGACCCTCAGTTGATGGATGGTTTCCTTTTTTTGGCTATTATGAATAATGTTGTTATGAATATTTATACATATCTTTCTGTGGAAATTAATTTTAATAATATATTTTATTTACCCCAGTATATTCCAGATGTTATAATTTCTGCATGTATGTGATCACTATAAAAATGAATGAGATGTTTTAGGCTTTTTTGTAGTAAAATCTTCAAAATTCACTATATATTTCATATTTAACAGATTCTCTCAGTTCAGACAGCCACATTTCAGATGCCCCATAGCTTCACGTGGCTAGGGGCTGCCATATTGGGAAGCAAAACCCAGAAAGAAACTCAAGGGGGCAGCTGTGCTTCATGGGGAAAGTTCCAGTTTCCCCCAAGTCAGAGATGCTTGCTTGCCGGGCTTCTAGGTTCTCCTGCTCCCGTCACCTTCGATTGTTTTTAGTGAAATACTCTTATCTCCTTTACTTCAAATCCTTGCTCTCTTTTAAAATCCTAACCTATGTCCCTTTTCATCAGTGGGTTTTGGTTACTCCAGCTGAGTTTTTTATTTACTTGTTTATTTAGTAAATGTGTATTGAACACCTATGTTCAAACCACAGTTCTAGGTGTTGGGAATGTGGCACTGAGCAGGATACAGAAAGTCGCTGTTTTCATTGAGCGTATGCTTTAGTGAGAAACTATTTATTCAGATGTCCAGAGAAATAATTTTGATAGTGGCAAGTGCTACGAGGACAGTAAAGTTGGACTGATGAAAAAATAACATGCTGTTGGCAATTACAAATCTATTCTTGTAATTCTAAACTCATTCCTCAGTAAAGCTAATTTTAAAATAATTTATGCTAAAATTTACTAATTTTAAGCATATATACCCATGAGTTTTTATAAGCATATTCGGTTCTGTAAGCATCGCTGTTACTGTGTTATAGAACATTTTGCCCCCAAAAGTTCTTTCATGCCCCTTTGCAGTTAAACCCCTCTCCCCACTTCTGGGCAAATGCTGGTCTACTTTCTGTCACTATAGGTTTACTTTTTCTAGAATTTTTTTCTTAAAAAAAATTTTTTTTAAAAGATTTGATTTATTTACTTTTAGAGAGAGGGGAAGGGAGGGAGAAAGAGAGGGAGAGAAACATCAGTGTGTGAGAGATACATGGATCAGTTGCCTCTCACATGCGCCCAACTGGGCACCTAGCCTGCAACCCAGGCACGTGCCTTGACTGGGAATCAGACTGGCAACCTTCGGATCCCCAGGTCGGTGTGCAGTCCACTGAGCCACACCAGCCAGGGCCTTTTCTAGAATTTCATGTAAGTGGAACCTTTTCTTTTTCTCTGGTTTCTTTCACTTAGCATATGCTCTTGAGATTTACCCATGTTGTGTATATTAATAGCTTGTTTCTTTTTGTTACCAAATAGTATTCCATTGTGTGGATGTACCACAGCTTTTTAATTCACTCATTTAATGATGAACATGTGGGCTGTTTCCAGATCTTGGAAAAAATGCTGCTGTAAATACAGGGGTGCATACATTCTTTCAAATTGGTGTTTCAGGATTCTTAGGAGTTACTCTCAGAAGTGGGATCGCTGGGTCAAAAGGCAGTTCCATCCTTATAACCATTTCTTTGAACTTTATACCTGATAGACTGCTTGCCTCCATTTCATGTAGCTCTTTTTTCTGGGGATTCCTCCTGTTCTTTCATCTGGGGCCCGTTTCTCTGCCTCCCCTCTTTGCCTGTCTCTCTGTATTTGTTTCTGTGTGTTAGATAGATCAGCTCTGCAGAACTCCCAGTCTCGGTTGGGTGACCTTATGTAGTAGGTGCTCTGTGGGACCCAGTGGTGCTTTCTCCTTGATCTCTCGGGCTGGGTGCTCCAGGAACATCCCTTGTGTGGGCCTTGTGGGCCCGCCTGTTGTCATTGAGTCTTTATTGCTGTGGCCTGTTCGTGCCTGGGACCGACCCTCAGGCCTGCTGATCGTGAGACTAAAACCTGACTACAGCACGTGAGCTGCTCTTCAGGTGCAGCCTTGATGGCCGTCTGCAGACTCTTGGTTGGGAAGCTCCTCCTCAGCCCGTCTTTGCTTGGTCATTCAGGGCGAATGTTTTCCAGTTTGGTTGTGTTTCCAGTTTGGTTCTGGGAGCAAGGTCAACCCACTCCACTGCCAACTTGAAAAGTCTGAAGAGGTTATGTTTTTAAGAAAATTAATCTATTTTAGCAAAATGCTTGACCTGGGAAAATATAAGTGTAATTTTTAGAAACTGATTTTAGAGAGGAAGAGAGGAAGGGGGGAGAGAAACATCGATTCGTTGTTCCACTTGTTTGTGCATTCATTGGTTGGTTCGTGTGTGTCCTGACTGGGGATTGAATTCACAACCTTGGCATGCTGGGATGATGTTCTAACCCAGGGGTCCCCAACCCCTGGGCTGCACAGCAGGAGGTGAGTGGCAGGCAGGCAAGCGAAGCTTCCTCTGTATTTACAACCGCCCCCAGCTCCCCATCGCTTGCATGACCACTTGAGCCCCACCTCCACCTCCTGTCAGATCAGGGAGGCATTAGATTCTCCGAGGAGCACCGACCCTGCTGTGACCTGTGCTTACTTCTTACGAGAATCTAATGACTGCTGATCTGAGGTGCAACTGAGGAGGTGATGCTGGGGAGCGGCCGCACATACAGATTATCATTAGCAGAGAGGTTTGGCTGCACAGAGACCGTAATAAATCAGTTACCTGCAGACTCATATCGAAACCCCATCAGCGAGCGGCAAGTGACAATTAAGCTGCATCTGGTGGCAGGCTGTAAAGCACCCCCCACCACCACCACCATGTTCATGGAAAAATTGTCTTCCAAAAATCAGTCCCTGATGCCAAAAAGATAGAGACTGCTGCTTTAATCAACAGACCTGCCTGTCTAGGGCGTTTGTATGTGTAATTTTTAAAATGATTAGTATTTCAAAATATTTTAGGACAACTGAGCAGAACGATTTGAAATAGAGCAATAAGATAAAATTATAATCATTGTAACTTAAAAAGGGAAGTACTTCATTACTTCCCTTCAGTGTAATTTATTTTTTTAATTACACTTTGATTCAGAGAGGCAGCCCCTCAGTATAATTTGGCATATTGTTTCCAGGCTTTTTCTGTGTTTTTTTTTGTTCATAGTTCATATTGTATTGCATATAATTTTGTATCTTGTTCTTTTAAATTAATATAATTTTTCTGGCTTGATATTATTCCATACTTAAAAGTGTTATTTTAAAACCAAATAATATACAAGTTATGACTTCTCGGTTTTCAGGAGCTGTTCAGATTATTTTGTGCCACTGGAGTATCTCTCTCTCTCGCTCTCTGCTTGAAGTGGGTGTTTTTTGGATATTAAATGCCTTTAAACAAAAACATTCTTGTTGTAATATTTGACCTCAACTGCTTTCTTTTCCTTCTCCCATTATTTATGTTTCATCAAATTTAGTACAGTGTCAGAAGAATGTGAGTAGTAGGACATAGCCTGGGGCTTAAAAATATTTTTAAGTTATTATATATTCCCCCATTCATATCAAAATTAGGGAAGGAGATATAGCTGAGAATTAGTGAGTCTTTCCTCCATTTATTTACCATATTGTTCTATTTTTCTTTTCCTCTTCTGTGTTACTTAATTTAGACATTTTTAAAATTTAAATAATTTTTATTTTTTAGTTACAGTTGACATACAATATTATATTAGTTTCAGGGATACAGCCCAGTGATTAGACGTTGTATGACTTCTAAGTGGTCGACCTGATAAATCTTGTACCCACCTGGCGCCATACATAGTTACTACAATATTATTGTATCTTCCTTATGTTATATTTTACATACCCATGACTATTCTGTAGCTACCAATGTGTACTTCTTAATCCCTTCACCTTCTTCTCTCATCCCCTGAACCCCCTCACATCTGGCAACTGTCAGAATGTCCTCTGACTATGAGTCTGTTTCTGTTCTGCTTGTACATCTTTTTTTTTAATTCATTTGTTGATAGTTACATATTTATTGCCATTTTATTACTCATTTTTCCTTTTGGAAAAACATTAAAAGTAGCCATTGCATAAGGTAGTTTACTCTTTTTTCTTATTACTCCAATAAAGGTAACAATTTGAAGATTTGTGGAATGCTTAATGAAGGCTGGTGTACTAATAGCTCTCAGCTGCTAAGTTATAGAAAGCTTAATATTGTTGAAGGTTAACATTAACACTAATTAATTTGTCCATGATGCTTTGAAGATACATAGTAATAAGGGAGGATATGAGCTGGAAGTACAAGTGTGGAATTGAGTCAGAATCATGAGATTGGAAGTGACTTCTGGTCTTTTGTGGCTGTATACAAAGTCACTCTCCTTTTTTCCTTTATTTACTAAATAAATATCACTAATTTAATAGTTATAGCTACAATTTTTTCCATATGCCAGGCTAAGTAATTTTAAATCAACTATTAGTTAATTATTGTGAACTACATACTAGTTACATATTAGAAAAATAATACAGCATTTTGTGTGATGAGAGCTATTTTCAGTTTGATTTGTAGTTGGTTGCTAATGCATTAGGATGTGCCTGTTTGTAAATTTTCCTGCTGTCTTATGCAAGGAGAATCGATTTTTCTAGATATAGCACTGGAGGCATTCTTGTAAAAAACAGTAGTTTTGGCCTTTTTCTGTATTGTAGAATTGTTAGAAGTACTTGAAGTAAATTAAAAATTTTTTAATTAAGAAAAATGGGAATAAGGGAGTTACGTGCTATATCCTCAAAGGGATTATGATTCCTGGAGTTGAAAACTGTCCTGAAACCGGGAGAGGCAACCAGACCTGTGGGTGTGGACGTCATCTGAACTGTGGGTCAGAGCCAGGACAGGGTCGGGAGTAGTGAAAACACACTTAATTTTGTCTGCAGTTTTAAAGGCAGAATTTTAGTTTTCATTGATTCATTAGCGTTAGTTTCTAAATATAAGTATTGTGTTGAAATGTATGGATATTTTGTGTATGTGTGTTTTGGTGGAACTAGGAACGGAACCCTTTTTGCCTCCTGCAGTCATTGGTAGCTGTCAGCGATACTAAAGTGTTAAGTGGAAAACTTGTTTCATTTAACAATTGGAATTGGACTAAAAATACAAGAGAAATAAATAGCACAGAGAACAAGTTTCCTTCGTGATTTCCAGGGGGAGATATGAGAAAACTGCACATTTCCCCATTCCAGTGGATTTTCCATTCTTCTTTTTCTCCAAATTTTATCAAATGTTCAAATGACCAGATGCCATTCTTTTCTTTGACTTAAAGACTCTAGTATTTGCTCCACAAAATGACTCTTTACCTTTAATGACATGGAACTCAAAGCCATGGCCATTTTCTCTGTTCCGCCATGAATTGCATCAGTATTGTTAGATCTGTAGTGAGGCTAGTCTGAAAATGTAATAGGAATAAACAAATAATTGGTTTTAGATAATTATTTATTATGAAAGGAGTTATAGAAAACTTTGAAAAGCACATGGAAGAAATTAATGAGTCATACTTCTAATAGTAAATCATTGGTGCATTTTTTCCAGTTTTTTTCCTATGTACTGTAAAATTAGCTCTCAATTAAATTGAGTAATGGTTGAGGGCAGAGAGGACCTTCAGAGATAATCGCAGATCATGGTTAATATTATAGGCAAATCATCATTATCTAGGGTTGGCTTGTATTAGGGAACTGGGACCTCTGCTGGCCTAGGTAATTAGGCAGTGGTGTTAGTACTGATAGGTATCCCCTGGAGGGATTAGGGTCATAGCTTAGTGGCTGGATTGCTGTCTGGGCAAAGGAGGTGAAGGGTTGGACTCCTGGATTTCCCACTCCTTGCTTGAACCAGAAGAGCCCCTGGGTTTGGTATGGAGAGGCATTTAATCAGCTGTGACCGAATTGTAGCGCCGCTAAAGTAAAAAAATGTGTCCCTGTCCCTGCCACATGACAATCAACATTAATCTAAAAAACCAGATGATCTCCTGGTAATTGAGAGTTCATACAGGATATACGGTTCAGTATCCTTTCTATATGAAAGAGCTTTTTTTATTATGATTTCAGTCTAATGGTAATGAATCATCTTGAAATTGGCAGAGTGGTTCAGTGTGGTATGGCTGTCCTAATCAGGGAACCTGTTTGATTTTGCTTGTAGCAACACTTGAGAGGAACAGGAGCTAGTAAGTTCGGCAGTGGGTTTATTTGTGGGGTAAATAACCCAAATAATTTAATATTTAACAATTCCAGAAGTGGGTTGACAATTCTTTCAGACATACAAAGGGACTTTAGGAGCTCTATTTTGGGAAATTTGCTCTATGTGATTCTTCATATATACGCTGTTTCACTTTATGATTCATTCATGGTATGTGTGTAGTAAGTGTAAAAGAAGTGTCTTTTTTTTTTTTTTTTAATATGACTTCCTAGAATATATTAGATCTTTGGAAGAAGCTTGACTGCTTGTTTTGTTATAGATATGTGCAGCTGGAATACTAATTTATTCTTGTAATAACTTAAAGATGAAAGTTATTACATGTTAACTAGTACCTTTTTTTTCCAGTTTCTCTTCAGCAACGGGTAGCAGAATTGGAAAAAATTAATGCAGAATTTTTACGTGCGCAGCAGCAGCTTGAGCAAGAATTTAATCAAAAGAGAGCAAAATTTAAAGAGTTATATTTGGCTAAAGAGGGTAAGTTTATGTCTTCCCTTAACCCTCATACTAAAACTACCTTAAAATGTCAGGTTTCTTGGTAGTACAGTGTTGTCATTGAATAAATCTTGAGTTTATTTGTACTTACAGTGTATAATAAAAGCCTATTTAGAGGTAAGGGTTAAGAGTGGAACTGAAAAACAAGTTGAAAAATGTATTAGATTTTGCCTTCTCTTTTAACCTTAATAATGGTATATAACATAGTAGTGGGCTATATAGTTTTGGGACATAGGACTTTTGGGACATAGTTGTTTTTTTTTAAAGATTTATCTTATTTTTAGACAGAGGGGAAGGGAGGGAGAAAGAGAGGGTGGGAAACATCAATGTGTGGCTGCCTCTCGCATGCCCCCTACTGGGGACCTTGCCCACAACCCAGGCCTGTGTCCTGACTGGGGAATCGGACTGGTGACCCTTTGGTTCGCAGGCCGAAGCTCAATGTACTGAGCTGTACCAGCCAGGGTGGGACTTTCAGTTCTCTTAACACTTGAGAGATAACCCCAGGCAAATTAGGACTGTTGGCATTCTAATAATAGCTTTAGCCATGTTATGTTAAAACTGATAATTCGTGGAATTTATCCAACCAATGTTATTTATTAATAAATATTTGTTTAATACCTACTATGAGGCAGACATTGTGTCCAGGTGGTGGGTATATAGAAGGAACAAGAGTCATGTGGTTCTTTAACTCATAGAACTTGAACCCTAGTGAGGAAAATATTAGGTAATTGTGAGTTGTTTAAAATAAAGCAGATATGTGAGAGCATATCATGAGTGACCTAATCTGAAGGATAAGGGAAAGGATTTACATTTTGGGTACTGACTTAGGAAAATATGGATATGTTTTTCACAGCCCTCTAGACCAGTGGCTTTCAAACGTTAATGCGGGTAAAAATCATGAGGAGCCCTGGCTGGTGTGGCTCAGTGGATTGAGCACTGGTCTGTGAACTGGAAGGTGGCAGGTTCGATTCCTGGTCAGGGTGCATGCCTGGGTTTTGGGCAAGGTCCCCAGTTGAGGGTGTGTGAGAGGCAACTGATCAATGTTTCTCTCCCTCTCTTTCTCCCTCCCTTCCCCTCTCTCTAAAACAAATGAAATCTTAAAAAAAAAATCACCTGCAGAGCTTGTTAGAACATGGCATGTTGGGATGGGGCCTGAGAATTTGCATTTCTACTAAGCTCATAGGTGACTGCAGTACTGCTAGTCCAAGGACCACAGTTTGAGAACCACAGCTCTAGACTAGCGATCATCCAACTTTTAAATATAGGTTTATTTGAAATTTAAAACTATGTGAAGGGTGTAAATTCTATCATACTGTCAACATTGACAATTTAATTTGCTTATGGTGTATAATTCTGAATGCAAAATTTGGATTGCTAGTATTTTGTTGAGGATTTTTGCATTATATGCATAAGGAATAATTGATCTGTAGGTTTTGTTTATTTTTTGCTTGTGATGCCTGTGTTGGTTTTGGTAATGAGGGTCATACTGACCTCACAAAATGACAGCAGTGCCCACTTTCAGCACTTCCCTTCATCACTGGACTAGAAGTTCTGTCCAGGGCAGTTAGTCCTCATCCCTCTCACCCAGTAAAAGGAATCCAGGTTGGAAAGGAAGAAATAAAGCTATTTCTGTTCTCAGGTGACAGCATTTTTAATATATAAAATTTTATGGAATCCACTAAAAACTATTCAAACTAATAATATGCAAGTTCAGCAAGGTTGCAGGATGCAAGATCAGTATACAAAAACCAGTTGTTACTTCTATAATACTTGCAATGACTAACGTGAAAATGAAATTTTAAAGAAACAATTCCATTTATAAAAGCACCAAAATGGATAATATACTTTGGAATAAATTTAACAAAATAAGTGCAAAACTTGCACTCTGAAAACAAACACACTTCAAGATTTTAAAAAGAGCTAAATAATTGGAGAGACATACCTTGTTCATAAATTGGACGATTTAATATTGGTGATACTCCCCTGATCTATAAATTTGATGCACTGTCCTTTAGTATCTCAGTTGTCTTTGTAGAAATTTACAAGATGATCCTGAAATTTGTATGAAAAACTGGGAGCTGGAATAGCCAAAGCAGGACCCGCCGCCCTCAGCCTCTTTTTATGGCTTCCAACCGCATGGGAGCGCGCCCCACATTAATGTCGAGGCTTGGCGCTTGTGGTTTTTCTGTTCATATGGACAGCGTTGTGGTGAATGGCTCTGGATAATTTCCAGTAAATCAAAAAGTTGCAGGGATAATTAACATGAGGAGGTGTTAATTATATAAACTTGACCCTTGACAAAATTGTAGTTCTCAGAAATGAATAAAGTATTTCAGAAATAATGCTTTTGCCTTTATTTCACATTATCTGAAACAGGTTAACCCTTAGAATATGGAGGAGGTACACACACTTATCTTTTGTGGTTTCATGTGCTTATGTCTTTACTCAGTTTCTGGGCCATTCTTAGTCACACTTACCATAATTTCTTAGATATTCGTTTTTCCTTCAAGATACTTTAGATAATTACTTTCTGCAATTAATGTTCTTATAATTGTCTCTGGCTAGTGTTTCAAAATATTTTCTTTTTAGGATTTTATTTATTTTTAGAGAGAGAGGGAGAGGGAGGGAGAAAGAGGGAGAGAAACAATGATATGCAATAGATACATCCATCAGTTGCCTCTTGCACGCCCCCAGCTGGCGCCTGGACCTGCACCCCAGGCATGTGCCCCAACTGGGAATCGAATCAGAGACCTTTTGGTTTGCAGGCTGGCACCCAATCCACTGAGCCACACCAGCCAGGGCTCAAAATATTTTAATAGTGGGGACAAAGTGATGTGAAACTGATGTTGGGAGACTACAGATTTCTTAAATGACTTAAAATTAGCCTGACTAGGATGTCCCCCCATTATTTAGACTATGAAATTGTAAGTTTTTTTTATTGATTGGTGATCATGAATGTATTCACAACTTTTAAAAGTAATTGATATTATTTACTTGATTTTTTCAAGTACTTAGAAATTTATGCAGAAGAGTGTTGCCAGTATGCTGGCATAATGGCTTGTGATTCCCTAAAGTCATATAGCTGGTACTCAGTAGTGTTGGAACTCAAATCCAATGGTTTTTGTGGTGGGTCGATTTAGTTATTGTGCTCTCTAAAGCGTACTGATGGCTTTGAAAAGATGAACAGTTCTTTTGCATAAATGTCTCATAACTTTTAGGTGGTAATAGATAAGGAAAAGAAGTTGAGAGACACTAAATTATAAGAAAAAAATAGAGATAATATCCAGTATATATAAAATACTCTTCCAAAGTAGAAGAAAAACAGTTTATTAGAAATATGTGAAGAATATCATCAAAGAGGAAATACTGGTCATTAATAATTATATGGAAAGATAATCTCTCTATTAATAGGCAAATAAATATTGAAACTATTACCATTTTCTACCCATGATGTTTGCAACAATTTTAGAAAATGGAAAATAGTGATTATTGCTAAGGTATGGGAAACAGACACATCCCTGTATACTGTTGGTAGGTTCATCTTTTTTGGAAGATGGTTTAGCCAAACATACGTCCTTCCTAGGCTTAAATCATGTTGTAGGCACATCAGATAATGTTTAAGAGATGGTAAGAGAGTACTGAGAAATTAATTCTACCTTTAAAAACTTGTATCTAGTAATTGCTATGTTTCTTTTATTAACCACTTCTTGAATGTTTACTTGTGCAAGGTACTGTACTAGCAAACATTTTCAATAAATTTATCATTAAATTTACCATTAAATTAAATTTATCATTAAAGCAACCTTCTCAGATGGGAATTTCTATCCCCATTTTGTAGATGTGGGATGGAGGCCATGGAGGTTAAGTAATCTCATTCAGCTAGTGGGTAAAAGCTTAAATTTAGCTCTAAAACTATGGCCTGAATCCTTATCAGATTACATAATTAATAATTTATTTGTGGTATGCAGCATACCTTACATTTTACCTTTATTAAAATGATTTTGTTTTCTGAGTTAACATTTTCAAATTTAATGCTTAACTTCTTCATTTCGATGTTACCGTTATAAATTTGATGCTTTGTTTCTTCATTGCAGTGCCAGCCCGATAAATGTGAGCCCCTCATTAATGGAAAGGTCTTTACTTTTTTTCCAGAGGATCTGAAGAGACAAAATGCGGTGTTACAAGCTGCACAAGATGATTTGGGGCACCTTCGAACACAGCTGTGGGAAGCCCAAGCCGAGATGGAGAACATTAAGGCTATTGCCACAGTTTCTGAGAACACCAAGCAAGAAGCTATAGATGAAGTAAAAAGACAGTGGAGGGAAGAAGTTGCTTCACTTCAGGCTGTTATGAAAGGTAAAGGCAAAGAAAGTTAGATCTGTTTTATGATTTTCTAAGATCTGATTGCGATGATTGAGAACATTTTCCGAGTTTCATTTGTGGCTTTATGTATTACCATCTTCAAGATGTACTGTCATCTTCAAAATAAAAGGGAAGTCAGTCATATCGTTTAGGGGTATGTCTTTTGTATCTTTAACAGATTTAATAATGGAGATGTATTGGGTTGGCCAAAAAGTTCATTTAATTTTTTCTGTAAGATGGCTCCAGTAGCGCTTAGTTGTCTTTAACTTCATTCGAAACAGTTTTGTTAGATTGTATTGTGACAACTGTCATGTCAGTGTGCATTGAAAAAAACCTTTTCAAAAATGGTGAATTTTTGTATGGCTATTTTAATATTGAAGGTGGAAGAAAGTAAGCAATGTTTTTGGCATATTATGCTTTATTATTTCAAGAAAAGTAAAAATGCAACTGAAACGCAAAAAAAGATTTGTGCAGTGTATGGAGAAGGTGCTGTGGCTGACCGAGTGTGTCGAAAGTGGTTTGCGAAGCTTTGTGCTGGACATGTCTTGCTGGACGATGCTCCATAGTCAGGCCGGTCGAAGGTTATAGCGATCAAATTGAGACAGTAATTGAGAACAGTCCGTGTTATACCATGAGGGAGATAGTCGACATACTCAAAATATCCAAATCAATAAAGTTATTGGTGAAAACAAAAAATGTCTTTTATTTTATGGGAAAACCATATGGACTTTCTGGCCAACCCAATATAGCGAGAGTGTTACAAAGATACTGCTTTAAATGAGAACTGTAGTTCACCATAAGGTTTAAAGCAGGGCTTCAAAATGGATTTTCTTGCAAGAACCAGGCAACTAATGCCAATTAGTAAAGTTGTATGGGCACAGGGAGTATGTAGGACTGGAGAGACCGCCTATACAAAGAGTAAACTTACTATGTACACTTATTAGTTCCAACTCATTATTATCCACCCAGTCCAGTGTTGTCATATCTTTTACATTTTTTAAGAAAAATTTGGATTTTTATATGAAATTTTCACTGCAGTTTATGATAGCATGGCCTGTGGGTTAGGTAGGCTTTTTGGGCGGCTGGCTTCTGACCCTTGGTCTCAAGGAAGAGAAGTAACTTAGTCTCATCTGCTATTGACACTAGTGCTTAATTACTTCCTGCAGTTTCTGAGAAAATGATACTGCATTGATGTTGCCCATCAATCTTTGGGTTCCTGAAATTATTTTTTTATAAACATGAGATAGTAATAACCTTTTTTTCCACCGGCTTAGCAGTTTTGTGTCATTTTTGCCTTAGTGCCATTTGCAGGAAACCAGGTTAAGCCTAGCCCAGCTTCGTTTGTGGCTGTCACCTAGGGATTACTGTGAGTCTCTAACAATGCCGACTGTTTAACAGTGCCTGTTTACACAAATAGGAGTTCGTTATACTTACAGAAAAAGGAATCCAGAGGGAGGTTACCTAGAGCTGGTTACAGTGGTTCCACTGTGTCCCCAGTGTTCTAGGCTCATTCCATCATTCTGTTCCTTAATCCTTAGCATGTGGTTTTCAACCTCATTTTGCTTCATGGCTGAAAAGCGGTTGCACCTCCTTCAGTCAGCCTCAGGAAAGCAAACATTGGACACAGTATGTAACATTTCCTAAGCTTTCCTTATCTGTAAAATTATATGACAGAGGGTTATTTGAAGATTAGAGATGATGATTTAAAACTCTTAGCAAAATTTCTACACATAATAAGAACTAGAAATGTAGCTTAGCCTTTTTTAGTGAATTAAAAGACTTCCAGAACTTAGGCAAAAGCTTTTAAAGTAATTACTGAAATTTTTAGTGCGCCAGAACATTTTCTTTTTTCAGAATTCTTAGACATTAAATATTTGGTGATGTCTTATAGAAACAGTTCGCGACTATGAGCACCAGTTCCACCTTCGGCTGGAGCAGGAGCGAGCGCAGTGGGCCCAGTACCGAGAATCTGCAGAGAGGGAAATAGCTGATTTAAGGAGAAGGCTATCTGAAGGTCAAGAGGAGGAAAATTTAGAAAATGAAATGAAAAAGGTATGAAGGAATGCATTTATCTGTAGAAATATTTGAATCCAAATGCAAGATACTTTAATATTACTATAGTAATAGAAGATGTACTTTTATGATTTCTGTGAGAGGAACTATTTGGACATAAACCTAAATATAATACTAGATATTGTATTTTGCCTTGTATAATGCACACATTTTTTTGCCCAAATTTTTGAGGGAAAAATAAGGGTGTGCATTATACATGGCTATAATGAACCATGGCTTTGATAATGGGTATAATTATCCGTGCATAATATACACAAAATATGGTGCGCATTATACACGGCAAAATACGGTAATTTGACGTCCTTCCCCCATGTATGTGTATGGGGGACCCCCTCACCTTCAAATCTTTGACTAAATATCTCTTCATGAGGCCTATTCTGACCAGCCTATTTACCATTACAACCTATCCGTCTTCTTCCTCTTATCACTCTTATCCTGTTCTAGTTTTTCTTTTTCCATAGTGCATATTTTATAAGATACATAGCATTCACCTATTTATTATGTTGTTTACTACCTCCCTCTCCTTGCTAGAATATAAGCTTCACGAGGAAGGAGCCTTGTTTATTCGTGTATCCTGAATGCCTAGAATGGTATCTAGTACTTCCTCAACATACCTTGGTTCCTTTGTGATGAATGTACTACATGCTATGTTTGAACATATTACCATAAGATGCCTGAACATAAACCAGCTAAATACAAAGTGAAACATTTTATCATTGAGAAAATTTAAAAACCTTTTGGCCAGTTTGGTTATATAAATGTTTACATTATTAATTTATATCATACATGTATTTTATTTTTAAAAATTTTTAATTTTTTGTATATTTTATTGATTATGCTGTTATAGTTTCTCAAAATTTTTTTCCCTTTGCCCCTCTCCACCTGGTACCCCTCTGCCCCCCAGCGGTACCCACCCCTCCCTAGTTCATGTCCATGGGTCATGCATGTGAGTTGGCTTTTCCCTTTCCTGTACTATTCTTAACATCCCTCTGTTTTGTTCCTACCAATTATTCTCCTTGATCCCTGCACCATTTCCCTCTTTCTCCCCCTTCCTGCTCCCAGCTGATAACCCTCCAAATGATCCCTATACCTATGATTCTTTTCCTGTTTGGATTGTTTGTTTTTGTTTTTGTTTTTATTTTTTAGATTCAGTTGTTCATAGTTGTGGGCTGTGGGCTTGTTGTCATTTTAATGGTCAGTTTTGATCTTCTTCTTTTTCTTAAATAAGTCCCTTTAACATTTCATGTAATAGTGGCTTGGTGATGATGAACTCCTTTAGCTTTACCTTCTCTGGGAAGCACTTTATCTGCCCTTCCATTCTAAATGAGAGCTTTGCTGGATAGAGTCATCTAGGTTGTAGGTCCTTGCTTTTCATCACTTTGAATACTCCTTGCCAGTCCCTTCTTGCCTGCAAAGTTTCTTTTGAAAAATCAGCTGACAGTCTTATGGGAACTCCTTTGTAGGTAACTCTTTGTTTTTCTCTTGATGCTTGTAAGATTCTCTCTTTATCTTTAATCCTTGGCATTTTAAATATGATGTGTATTGGTGTGGGCCTCTTTGGGTCCAACTTGATTGGAACTCTGTGCTTCCTGGACTTGCATGTCTGTTTCCTTTACCAAATTAGGGAAGTTTTCTCTCATTATTTTTTCAAGTAGAGTCCCAGTTTCTTGCTCTTTCTCTTCTCCTGGTACCCTTATGATGCTAATGTTGGACCTCTTGAAGTTGTCCCAGAGGCTGCTTCCACTATCCTTGTTTTTTTGGATTCCTTTTCCATCTTGTTGTTATGCACGGTGGTAACTATTTTGAATGTTTGCTTCCTTATGTTCCAAATCATTGATTTGATTCTTGGCTTCATCTACTCTACTGTTATTTCGCTGTAAATTGTTCTTTACTTCCATTAGTGAATCCTTCGTTTCCGAGTGGATCTTTTTTATGCTGCTGAGGTCCTCACTAAGTTCCTTGAACATCCTTATAACCAGTGATTTGAACTCTGCATCTGATGGATTGCTTATCTCTGTTTCGTTAAACTCTTTTTCTGGAGTTTTGATCTATTCTTTCATTTGGGCCATGTTTCTTTGTCTCATTTTGGCAGCCTCCCTGTGTTTGCTTCTGTGTATTAGGTAGAGCCGCTTTGACTCTGTGTTTTGGTAGTGTGGCCTAAAGTAATAGGTGTCCTATAGGGTCCAGTGGTACAGCCTCCCCTATCACCCAGGTTGGGTACTCGATGTGCGCCCTTTGTGTGAGCTGAGTATACTCTTCTCTTGTAGTTGAGCCTTGGTTGCTGTCAGCAGATCAGTGGGAGGGATTTACCCAGGCCAGTCAGCTTTGAAGACTGACCGTGACCACTGACCACCAATCTCCACCCTCTGTGGAGGATTGCTCCCTGTGGGGCAGGGAGTTGGTGCTCTGATGTGGTCTGTAGCTGTCCACTGGGTATGCTGGCCCTGGGGTTTCCTGGGTGGTGCAGGCCAAGGTCAGCCCCTACCTATGTTTTGCCCGGGGCCACCCTTCCTGAGCTGTAAAGCAACCTGAGAAGGTTGCTACTTGTGCTGGGCTTGGAGATTCCCTGGCAAAGCCGATCTGTGAATCTCAGCTGGCTGCTGCTGGTGCCGGGCCTGGAGCTCACTGAGGCCAGCTGCTGCTTGTTTGGTCGGATTTAGGAAGCTGTGAAGCATGAGTCACGACTCACTATTCATATAGAAAGGCAGGTTGGGTGGGCCAGTAATTTGGGTGGAATGGAGTCCGTAGGGATCTCTAAGTAGATCAAACAGTGTTAGCCAGGTTGATGGAGTCTCAAATATGGCACCAGCCTGCTGGCTCCATGGCTCTTTGTGGGGAGGACTCACAAAGGGGACATTGGCCTCTGCTCACCCCAATGCCAGATACTTCCACCTTTCCCAGTATGCCACTGGTGCCTTTTAAGTTGCTGCCGCAGTGCTGGAGCTCAAAGGGAGTAAGTCTGAGTAGACGAGTCCCTGTGTGGGTTCTTTGCGAGGATCTGCTTGGAGCTCCAGTAGTTTTTCCACTGACTTCAATCCCCTCTGGTTTTTGCAGCTGGAAGTTGTGGGGATTTATCTTCCTGGCACTGGAACCCTGGATTGGACGGTCTGGTGTGGGGCTGGGACTCCTTTCTTCTGATATACCCCTCCCGAATTTTTATCCTCCACACGTCAGTGAGAGACAGGCTGTTCTGCATCTGTACCTCACCTAGCAGTCTCAGTGGACGTGGTTTCTTTAATTCTGTGGTTGTCAGACTTCCATTCAACTTGATTTCTGACAGTTCTGAGTGATGGTTCTATATTTCAGTTGTAATTTTGATGTGGTTGTGTGAAGAGGTGAGCCATGTCTGCCTATGCTTCCATCTTGACTAGAAGCCCCGCATAGATATATTTTAAATCTCATATAAACTAATAATTAGAATTTGACTTTTCAGTCAGATTAATCATACTCTTACTCCTAATTCTTGGCCCATATAAAGACTACTTTCATGATTATTTAGTTTTTTTAGTAATATAAAAATCATCTGAGAATCCAACACCCAAAACAAAAGCTTGAACCTTGAGGGATAGTTTTTTTCCATTCTCTCATTTCTGGAAAAGATTTTAATTTAGCATCTTCATAAGGCTCTGACAGTCTTCATCTCTAGAGTCACTTAGTCGTCTAACGTAGTTGTGTAAAGTAGACAGCCTTCACTTCTCTCAAGTTGAGATGAATTCATATTCGATGCTATCATTGGAAATTTTACTCCTAGCCCCAACTACCCAGCCATGTGAAGGTGGTTTTTTCCATTCTTTTAATATATTCATATTCATGATTTCTGCAATCTGCCATTTTTGTGATTTTTAAAATTTATTTTTAAAACTGAACTTTATTTTTTAGAACTGTTTTTGATTTACAGATAAATTATGACGATAATACAGAGTTCCCCTATACTCCACACCCAGGTTTTCCTATTATTAACATTGTACAAGTATGTACACATACACATACAGACAAAATTAAGTTTCTCACCAGTTTATTAGTTTATGGATTCTTTTATTTTAATCAATGTGCTTGATAATGAAGGGTGGAAAATGATACAATTTTAGAGGTCATTCTTTGGGTTTATGTCATTTAAATATCAAAAGTAAAATGATATTTAAAGCACGGTGTTTAAATAATTACATGAAAGCTTTTTTATAGCAACATAACTTTCTAATATTTGAGAAAACACATTTTTCTGTTTTCTAATGTTTAGAATCTTTTCAGTAGTCATAAGAAATTACGGTTTTATTAATTTAGTAACCAGAATTTAAAAAATATATTTATTATGTGTCTTTCCTTCTATACATAGGGCATTTTCCAAGTCAATTAATTAATTACAAAGTCATAATTGTCATAGTGAATTTATTTTCCTGCTTCCAAATTCTAAATGGAATATATGCAAAAACTGTGATTTATGACTTGACATTCAAAGTAATGCAACATTTATTTATTTATTTTTTAAGATTTTAATTTATTTTTAGAGAGAGGGGAAGGGATGGAGAAAGAGAGGGAGAGAAATAGTGATTGGTTGCCTCTCGCATGCCCCCCAACTGGTGACCTGGCCTGCAACCCAGGCAGGTGCGCTGACTGGGAATTGACCTTTTGGTGTGCGGGAGGGCACCCAACTCACTGAGCCTCACCAGACAGGGCCAGAGTGATGCAGCATTTAAAGCTGGACATGGTTCAGTTCTGCGAGTGCCTGGTAGGCTTATTTATTATACTAATTTTTAGCAAGTGGATGGATCAGAGTTTCTTAGAAAAAGCAATAAATCAGTAAGTTGTAGTATTTATTCTTTTTAACCATAGGCCCAAGAGGATGCTGAAAAACTTCGGTCTGTTGTGATGCCAATGGAGAAGGAAATTGCTGCTTTGAAAGATAAACTGACAGAAGCTGAAGACAAGGTTAAAGAGCTGGAAGCCTCAAAGGTTGTGAAACATTGTAGTTCATCTACTTAAAACCCAATATTATGCCCTAACGCCATGAGCAAAAGTTAGAATCACTAAGGGGGTAAAAACTGTAATTTAGACTATGCATTTTAAGAATCTTGCTTTGTTTAAAACACAAAAAAGAAAAAACATCCTGGGAGATGACTTCGTCCCTGTGGTATTGCAAACAACCGCAATAGTGATGCCGGCGCTGCTTTGTTACAAAGTTAGTGTTTACTTTCTTACCATAATGAGACCTGATCGCATTCATTTTCTTACTAAGGAAAGTAAGCTGTTCAAGCCAGCCAGTAATTGATTTTTTAGAGATGATACAGTTATATTATGGCTGGATTTGTTGGCCATAAAGACACAGTAGAAGAAATACAAAGGGAATGTCAAAGATTTTAATAACTAACTAAAAGAAAGTAGGAAAGAAACAATAGGAGAAGAGATAGTAAACAGAAGCACAACATAGGAATGTAGAAATAAATGTAGAAAAGGGAATGTATCAATAATCCTAGTAAATATAAACTGATAATCACCTAAAAGAGCTTGTATTTTAAAAAATCTAACTCTATATTCCTTATAAGAGATACACCTAAAATAAACCTATAAGGCGAGGTTGAAAATAAAGGGATTTTTAAAGATGTGCCATGTAAATTCTAACCAAAAGAAAGTTGATATAGCAGTTGTAATATGAAACAAGTAGGATGTGGGGGAAAAGAATTAATGGAGATAAAGAGGGACTCCATCAATAATCCATCAAAAAGAAAAGGCAGTTATGAACTTAAATTCACCTTACCGTGGCCTTGCAATATGTAAACCAAAAAGTGACAAGGAGAAATTGACATTCCCAATTATAATAGGATATTTAAACTGACCTTTAGCAAGTGATAATGCAAGCAAAAAAAGTATTAGTAGGGATATAGGAGTTTTGAGCAACCTGATTAATGTAGCTGTAAGACACATAGACCCCCGAACCCAAGGAAGAGACTATGTTTTATACTGTAGTAAAACACAGTGGTTAAGAGCTCAGCACTGATTAGCTGGGTGGCCTGGGGAAAATCAATCAACCACACTGTGTTTTAGTTTTCTCGGTTGCAAAATGGGGGCAACAACATAGCCTGCCTCGTAGCACTTAGGGCAGTGCATAGAGTCAAGTGTTGCTGTTTTTAGATATACTGTACTTTCCCTGAGTTCACAAGGGAAGTGCCAGCAAACTTCAAAGAATTGACGTTACATAGACCAGCACCTCTGACCACAGTTTATTAAATTATTTACAGTGAAATGATAGTTAAAATAAAATGTCTGGAAGAGAAAAGCAATTAACTTGTATGGAAAAAGGAATTATAAAATATTTTGAGTGATTTGAATATTTCTACTCAACCAAAAATAAGAACAATAGTACAAGCAGTATGAATGGGAGAAAATACCACATATAAGAGCTAATATTAGTGAAATAGAAAGGCGAAAGAAAAAATGAGAATGGGAATATAATGCAAAAATGGAAAAAATAATAAGATAGACAAACCTCCAATAAGATTAATCAGGGAAAAAGAAAAAAGACTCAAACCATTAGAAATTAAAGAGGGGACATAACTACAGATCAATGGGGAGATTTAAAACAATAAATACTATGAACAGAGTCACAAAAATACATTTGAAATTAAATTTTGATGAAATGAAAAAGTTTCTAATAAAAGGTAGTCAAAATTGTCTCGATAAAACAGGGAAACAAAAGTAGTCAGTAACTATTAAAGAAAATGAATTTATAGTCAAAAATTTTCTTTCCCCTCTTTCCTCTCCTCCAAAAGACATTGGATTCAGTTGGTTTTGCAGGCAAGTTTTCCCAAGCCTTCTGGAAAGAGATAATCCTTAACGTTTTATAAAATGTGTTAGACAGTAGAAAAAGAGTGAGAGCTCTCCAAGCCATTTAGATACTTGCGTAACTTCATTACAAATGTGCGCACACACATATCCACAGAGAGAGAGTATAAGAAATGAAAATTATAGATAATCTCATTTAGGAATAGAGAGACAAAATTTTCAACAGTGTAGTTAAAAAAAAAAGACATCATGACCCAATAAAGTGTATTCCTAGGAATTTAAGCATGGTGTATCACCAGAAAACAGATTGTTATTATGTACCATGTAAAAAGATAGTAGGAAAAGAGCAATATATTTTAGATTCAGAAAGGCATTTGATAAACATCAATAACTTAGTAAAGGGCTATTTATCAAGCCTTCGGCAAACACCATAATTAGTGGTGAATGTTTAGCAGCCCCACACCATTAAGCACAGGAACAGAATGAGGAGACCCGTGTGCAGCTATTTTGTTCAGACAATGCAGCCAGACAAGATAAAGAAATGAGGCATGAGAACTGGAAAGAAAATGATGAAACCGATTTGATCGTCTATGTAGAAAAGCAAGAGAATGTACAAATAGGTTATTAGACCTAATACAAATTTAGAAAACTTGTTCCAACAAGATCAACATACAAAGATAATAACGTTTCTATACCCCAGTAATAGCTAAATAAATAATGTAATGGATGGGGAAAAAAAGATCCCATTCACAATAGAAAAAAACAAAAACAAAAAACCCTACAGTAACCCCTCCCTATCTGCAGTTTCACTTTCTGAGGTTGAGGTTTTTGTTGCCCAAAGTCAACTGCAATCCTAAAATATTAAGTGGAAAATTTCAAAAATAAATAATTGATAAGCTTTTAATTATGTGCTCTTCTGAGGTGATAAAATCTTACGCCTTCCTGCTCTATCCTGTCTGGGATGTGCATCGTCGATATGCTGTACCTGCCCGCTAGTCACTTAGTAACCATCTCAGTTAGCAGGATCACACTGTGGTATTATAGTGCTTATGTTCGAGTAACCTTCATTTTACTTAGTAATGGCCCTAAAGCAAAAGAGTGGGGATGCTAGCAGTTTGGATATGCCAAACAAAAGCCATAAAGTGTATACATACATGTTACCGTACACTCTAGGGATACCATTTTTCGCTAACCATTCTATATTTTTTACTATAGCAAATAATAAATAGCTATGGTAAAAAATATAGTATGTGTATGGTTTGGTACTATCCTTGGTTTCAGGCATCCACTAGGGGTCTTGGAACATATTCCCCACGGATAAGGGGAGACTACTGCATATAATTTACCTAGAATACATCAAAAAAATGGACACGATCTTTATGAAATGTATAGGGTGAGGCAAAAGTAGGTTTACAGTTGTTTGTATGGAAAATAATATAATAATGCATTATAATACAAGAAAAAACTCTTTTGCATACTCAGCTGTCACTGTACTTTCTCCCACCCTGTATTAAAAATGAAGATCTGAATACACGTGTGTTCCTTAATGAAAAGATAGTGTATTATAAAGCCATTAGTATACTTAGGAGCTGGACAGCGGCGCAGGAACCTGCGTTACCATGGAGTATTTTGCAGATTCAGCTGTACACAGGATGAGCTTGACAGGAACTCAGTGGATAAATGTAGCCAACTGTAAAGGAGAAATCAGTGTATAATTAACCAAACAATGGCTAGAAGGGAGACAGAACTGTGAAGATGAATCTTCTGTCTCCTTTACTTGCTGTAAGTAAAGAAAATTACCTTGCAGCAACCAAAAAAAAAAAAAAAGGGCAGTATATCCCCAAATTAATCTATAAATTCAATATTCCATTCAAAAATCCAATAAGGAACTGGATAAGTAGATCCTAGAATTCATATAGACCAGCAATGGATCAGAAATACATTTACCAAAAATTTTAAGAAGGAAGGCGAGGAGACTTGCCCTACCTACCAGATACTAACACTTACAAAAAAGCTACTGTGATTAAGATAGCTCGTTATAGGTTAGGGGTGAGCAAATGGACCAGTGAAACAGACCAGAGGGCCCAGAAATGGAGCCACGTGTGGAGATTTAATGCATGACAGGCGGCGCTACTAATCGGTGGGAAAAGAAAGGGTTGTTTAAAAATAGGCTTAAAATAATTAATTATAAATATGGAATTAGGTGAAATTAGCTTTCCATGTCATGCTTTACAAATATTATTTTTAATGAATTAAAAACCGTTAATAAGAGTAAAAAGCAAATATTTGAAAGTTTTAGGTATTAAAAAAAGAAAATGTTACCTGGGGTACAAAAACGTTTAAAATAAGATAATAATATTATTGACTGTGAATGAAAAGATCGACAGATTTGCCTACTTTATAATATAAAACTTCCCTATTAAAAGAAATCACACATGCAATTGAAGAGCTATAGACTATTAGAAGATATCTGTCTACACCTCAAATTCCTGACAAAAACTGAGTATCTGAAATTAATAAAAATTGCCTAGTTCATAAGTGACAGAGGGCCCAGTAGAGAAACAAGAACATGAACAAGCGGTTCACAAAAGAAAATCACGGCAGCCAAGGACTGTAAAGAGGTACTGAGCCTCACTGGGAATCAGGGAAATGCAAGTGAAAGCGGGTGCCATTTTCCCCTCACCGGATTGTGCTCACAGCACAGATTTACAGTGCTCGCCCACTGTCGGAGTATGTGGGACTCTTCCCGGCTCCAACTGCTCTTGTCAAGGTGGGGCTCCAGTTGACTGTTTTGGGGTTCTCAGGGTCCGTGTTGCTTTCTGTTAGTTTCTCCTGCATAGATGCTGATATTGCTTAAGTCCATGCAGGTAGTTTTCAGTAGTTTGTCCCCACCTTCTGTCACTTGGTGCTTTTTAGGTTGGTTTGTTTTTGTAGCTATCCTGTGTGTTCTTGGTTTTGTTATTTTGGTAGTTCTGTTGTTAGGGTATATGAAATTCAAGGAAATTCACATACTGCGACACCATTTTCCCAGAGTTCTGCTCAATAGTTTTTGAATGTTAGAAATTAATTAATTATTAATCGAGTCAGGTATTTGTTCTGAGAAGTAGTAACTGTTAGAATTAGTGGTTATATACCATCATTTTATATCTTCCATATTGACTCTCTTACCATCCACTGAATTATCACCCTCTCCAGGTCATAGGGAAAATGCCTCACAACAGCCAGCACTTTGTCATGCTTGGTTAGTATCTTTTTTTTTAATGCTCACCCGAACACATGCTTATTGATTTTAGACGGGGGGAAGAGAGGGAGAGAGAAAGTGAGAGAAACATTGATGTGAGAGAGAAACACTGATTGGTTGCCTCTTGTACATGCCCTGACTAGGGACTGAACTTGCAGCCTAGGTGTGTGCCCTCACTGGGAATTGAACCCATGACCTTTAGGTTTATGGGACGATGCTCCAACCAAGCTACACTGGCTGGTTAGTGTCTTTTTCATTGGCTGACAACCTCCAGTGAAGCAAATGGCAGCTTTAAATAATTATTTTAGTCTGTGACTAGTACTGCTCTATTGTATTAATAATAGACTAGGAATGAAGATAACACATCAGTCAGCTATTTCACGTTTCAGCTGTTTCATGGTTGAAAAAGTAGGAAGATAAAAGGCATGAAAATGACCTTGAAAATTAAATTAGACATAACCATTTGAAAAAGTCGTGCGTTAACTACATGGCCAATGGATGGGCAATTTCTAAGACAGGGTAAAACAAGTAGTTCTATAATCACTTTGTAGGGCAAGATTGCATTTTATTTTGGTTATAACTGTTACAGATTTATACTAAATTGTTTATATTTGAACATTATAGCTGATTGTTCAACAAAAATAAAGTAATTTTTTAAAGTTGTGATTTTAAAAAGTATTCTGCATTTGCCTTCAAGTTTTTGTTTGTACAGTGTGAGACCAATTATTTTTTTCATCATTGAATTCTTCTTTTATCCTTCCATAAATATATGTATCTGTGAAAATGTTTCCTTTTTATAAACTTAAGGCACTGGGAATTACCTCATTAGAAATAAAAAAAAAGCAAACTTATAAGGATATGATACTGTATTTATCTTTAGACTAACTACTGTTTAAAATAAAAACAATCACCTCATATTACTGAGTATGCGATAAAATGAGCACATGGGGACAGATTGGAACTACCGTTTTGAAAAGAATGAACAGAACTGTTATGTGTAATCTCAATTGTATGTTTACTCTTGTGATGTGATTATAGGTAATGTCTACTATTAATTAGTTATTTTTCTAGTTTTCTATAGTAAGTATGTAAATTTTAGTTTAATAGAATTGTGTCTTGTTTCAGGTTAAAGAACTGAATCATTATCTGGAGGCCGAGAAATCTTGTAGGACTGACCTAGAGATGTACGTAGCTGTTTTGAATACTCAGAAATCTGTTTTACAGGAAGACGCTGAGAAACTGCGGAAAGAATTACATGAAGGTAAATATATATTCTGTATATTTTTTATCTTAGTCTCTAAGAGAACTATGATATTGATTAACAAAACAATAGCAAATCTTAAAATACCAATCCAGTATGTTAGTGATTTAATTTAAGCCGCACAGTTAGTTTGACCGGTCCCGTGAAAACCTGGAGATGTGAGCTCTGCTGAAGACACTTAGATTGGCGCCGGCTTCTCTTTCTTGGAGGGCTCTAGTGGTAAACTTCATCGGGCGTGAGCTCTCGGCTGAGAGGCGGTAGAGCCGGGAGCTTCTGCATAGACTGGCTTTGCCCTCGACCCATGTTGACGGAGGCGGATTAGCAAAAGTGAGTATGGGACAGAGAGGACGGATAATATATTCTGGTGTCCTTAAGTAACATTCCTGTTTATAAGGGACAGTTTAGATTTCACTAGTCTGGTAGCAGAGTGATGCAGAAATTAATTGTTTTCCCAGGAATGAGGAAGAAGGCTCATCTTTTCCTCATTAAAATAAAAATATACTTTTGCCTTGAATTCTTCTAGTGATTCCTATATACTTGGGCTTAACTTTTTTGTGTCATGGACTTTTGGCAGTTTCGTGAAGCCCTTTCAGAATAATGTTTTTAATCAATAAAATACATGGGATTACAAAAGAACCAATTGTATTATTAAAAAGTTATCAGAATATAAACAACTGAAAACTTAGGGCGTAGTAATAAATGCGCTATTTCAGTAATGCATTAAATAACAAGGTCTAGTTAGCAGGTCTAATAACTTGTAATTTCGAAGTAGTGATGAGCATAAATATCAATGTTAAGATATCTGTGACTTCTACTGGTGACCAAATCATAGGTATTATTATACTTACTGTGGTTGGTTACCTATTTGAAATCTTATACTTGTTGCAGGTTTTGCTAGTAATGTATTTTAATATGCATTTTTAGGACTGTGGTGATAGAGTCTTACAATGAATACTTTTAAGTTTATCGAATGCTGTAGAAAATATAGCTCTTCATAAGTAATTTAGCTTTGCATATGAGTTAGTTTTTTCCCCCCAAATAGTGGAAAGCTAAAATTACATAACTATACAGAATTATTTCATAATAATTCATAGTGTTATGAAAGTAACCCAAAGTTTGAGTGAGCTTTTGGCTCTCAGGAAGCATTTTTCAGATGTTCTGCTGCAGTGAAAAAGACCCCCAAACTCTGAAAAGGTATAAAAAAAATTTAAACTATGTGCCCCAACCTTTCCAGATATAGTATAAGACTGCCAAACCTTCCTGATATACCTGAAATATCTGAGAAGCTTCACTCAAATGAGTACAGGGATAAAGGAATATCCATACTGAAATACACCAAAAAATAGT
This sequence comes from Mormoops blainvillei, assembly GCA_004026545.1. Lineage (NCBI taxonomy): Eukaryota > Metazoa > Chordata > Mammalia > Chiroptera > Mormoopidae > Mormoops > Mormoops blainvillei. The sequence continues at coordinate 68,988 of PVJD01003899.1, forward strand.
ATTTGAATGACGAGAAGACAAAGATTAAGCAGCAGTGTAATGACAGCTTAAATTGGTGGAATTGGATATGCAGCCAAGTTAGTGCGGTTGGTCTCAGAGGTGCCAGGGTTGGAAGTGTATCAGGAGGCAGCAGTGCCACAGATAGGCTTCTTCAAAGAAGTTATTCTTAAGTGGAGTTTTGAAAGATAGGTATTTTTCAAAGATGAGCATAACATTCAAGACCATTTGCATGTGGTACAAGGAAGGAAGTGAAAGAAGTGTGTAGTTCAGCAAAATTAGGGTGCAGGAGGCAGTGGTGCAAAGTGTGAAACAGGAGAGGTAGACATGGGCCAGATCACAGAGACCTTATGCTAAGGATTTTGGCTTTTATCCTGTGGGCATTAAGGAGCACCTGAAGGGCTTAAAAATCTTTTTGCTTAAATAAGTTCATTGAGATACAATTCATATGCCATGAAGTTCACTTTTTTAAAGTGTATAATTCAGTGGTTTTTAATATATTCTAATTTGAGAACATTGTTATTATTCCAAAAAGAAATTGTGTACGCATTGCCAGACATCCTTCTTCTCTCCCCCCTCCCAGCCCCAGGCAGCCACTAACCTACCTTTTGTAGATTTGCCTGTTCTGGAGTTCCTTATAAATAGGGTTATACAATATGTGGCCGTTGTGTTTGGCTTCTCCGAAGGGTTTTAAACTAGTGAGTGATAATATTAATTTTGCAGTTTAGAAAGTTCATTTTAATAGGGTGGAGGATAGAATAGAGAGGGAAAGACTAAGGGCAGGAAGAATGACAACGGGACTACGGTTGTAGTTGTCTAAATTACGAGGCGTGATCTAAGGCAGAAGATTGCTGTGCCATAATGAACAGGAGGTAGCATTAGCAGGCTTCTGAATGTGTTGGGTAAGGAAAAGTAAGAAATATGAGTTGTCTCTTGAGTTTCTGGCTTAGGTAGCTAAGTAGGTGGATGTAGAGATGATGCTACCTACACTTTTTCCGTAGAAGATGGTTGAGTTGATGAGTGTCAACAGCATCAGCATTTACAAAGATTCTTTGACTTATCCTTAGAGGTCAGAACTAAATGGGCTCAAGGATTCCTGGATAATAGATGTATCAGACTGTATTAAAGAGAGTTAGCAGTGATTTAAATATATTTTATTGATTATGCTATTACAGTTGTCCTATTTTTCTTCCCCTTTATTCCCCTCTGCCCTGCACATCCCCTCCCACCAGCATCCCCCACTTAGTTCATGTCCATGGGTTGTACATGTAAGTTCTTTGGCTTCTCCCTTTCCTACACTATTCTTAACCTCCCCCTATTTTGTACCTACCACTTAGTCTTCTTATTCCCTGTACCTTTAACCCCATTCTCCACCCTTTCCCTTCCCGCTGATAACCCTCCATGTGGTCTCCATTTTTGTGATTCTGTTCCTGTTCTAGCAGTTTAAACCTGTAGCCTTTAGAGCAGCCTTTCCCAAAGTGTATTTCCTAGAACATTTTTTATGTGAATGACGCTGTGGAAAGGATTTTTTTCCCTTTGGTCAGAGAAATTTGGGAAATGCCATATTGCCTACTATTAAAATTCATTGATTTTAGCCCTGGCTGGTGTAGCTCAGTGGATTGAGTGTCAGCCTGTGAACCAAAGGGTTGTCAGTTCGATTTTCCAGTCAGGGCACATGCCTGGGTTGTGGGCCAGGTCCCCAATAGGGGGCACACGAGAGGCAACCACACATCGATGTTTCTCTCTCTCGCTTTCTCCCTCCCTTCCCCTCTGTCTAAAAATAAAATAAATAAAATCTTTAAAAAAAAATAATAAAATTCATTGTTTGTGATTGCGGGGTCCTTACAGTGTGCCATCTCTTGGAGCAAGAGCGACAACAGCACAACCAGTTAAAACATACGTGGCAGAAGGCCAACGACCAGTTTCTGGAATCTCAGCGCTTGCTGATGAGGGACATGCAGCGAATGGAGATCGTGCTGACTTCAGAGCAGCTCCGACAGGTTGAAGAACTGAAAAAGAAAGATCAGGTGAATAGCCTTTTTGTAGGACTTGCTTACTCTTTAAATAGTGCACCCTAACCCACTCACACACACGTGACCGCATTACTTGATGTACATTAGAGGTTGACTAAAGCTTGAAAAAACGTGCTGTGTGACATTTCAGAGAACATCAGAGCTGCATCTGAGGGATTGTGTTTTTCAGCCTTAGAAATGGCCTTGCCTGGAGGAAAACAACATTTAGAAGTGATCTGCTTCAGAGACTGCAGGGCGCAACAGTGCATATTCTGAGAAACGTTTTCTCTGTGCTTCTATCCGGTTCACCTAGGCCAAGTCTCCTGTGACATTGCTCCAGAAGACTGCTGAGAGGGCAGCAGGGTGGGGACGGGGAAGCTGAGTGACGGGTGAGGGCAGGTGTCTAGACTCCGTTTGCCTTGGATGGTTTAAAGAATTAGTTAGATTACTTGAGTAATATACAGATACATCTTTATGTTAAAAATATTTTGTTTTTAAGTACAAAGTAAAATTATAAATATAAAGTGATACAGTGAAAAGGGTGTCCTGTGATACCTCCCACACCTCTCTTCCCAGAAGTAACCACCTTTTAAGTTGGGAGTAGTCAGTTTGGAAGGCGGTCTTTCAGACCGTTTCTATGTATTTATTTGTGTATGTTTGGGAATGTTTTTTCCATACAACTGGTATCATAGTTTAAGTATTTATAATTTATTTTTCTCATAGCATTATCTTGGATATATTTTCACTTCAGAGAGCTGTCTGTTGGTAGCTGGTAGCATGGATGTACTCTAATTGACTTAATCCTTCTCCTCATAGTGGGCATCTGAGTAGTTTCCTTTTGTGAGTATCACTTTAAACAGTGTTGCAGCTGATGTCCTGTACTACTTTTTGTATGTGTACAATTATTTCTCTAGGGTAGCTATGTAGAAGCTTTTTTAGGTATTATTAGAAATATTTTAGATTACCTCATGTGACCTAGGTTAGATTTTGTTTTTTAGAAGTTTATTCCTTTTTAATTTTCTGTTTCTTAATTCTGACTCGTTCATCTTGTGTGTAGACATAGTCAACTGAAAGATTCAGTTTTAAAATACAGATCTAGTCATACCCCTCCTGCTGCCCATTAAAACAGTCTTAGTTCATGTAAGTGGTCATTTAAAGCCTCCATTAAAATTTGTTGAGCTTTGCCCTGACTGGGGAGCTCGGTTGGTTAGAGCGTTGTCCTGATATGCCAAGGTTGTGGGTTGGATCTCTGGTCAGGGCACGTATGAGGATCAGTCAATGAGTGTATAAATAAGTGGAACAACAAATTGTTGTTTCTCTCTCTAAAGTCATTGACATTTTAAAAAATTCTGCAAAACCACCAATAATATTATTCAAATGAAGTAGGGACTAATGGCGGGTCTGAGGTTTGAACCAGCCTCTGATTCCAGAGTTGAGGTACTTAATCACCACCCTCCTTCCATATACCTCATTTTTCCTGTGCCAGCACTCTTTTCAGTCACATCAAATTCAGTATTCTGTCAGATGGCTTACTGTGTACCCTGTATGTTTGCACCTGCTCCCTTTCTCCCTGGAGCCCTTGCTTGTCTCCTCTCACAAAATGGACAAACTTACCTTACTGATTCTTCAAGATCAGCTAAGATGTTACCTTCTGTGGGTCCCCGTTTCGAGCTCTCGTATGAAATCTGTCACTTTAAAAGGCACATTGCAGTAGTATTGTAGTTGTGCGTGTGTCCATTGCCACAAAGCATTAAAGGTGTCTTACTCATCTTTGTTGAGCAAATGATTGCATCAACTCCAGTCGTTCCTTTTGTATTTCATATAAATTTGTACATCTTTCTAATGGATGACTGGTTCTTCCTGTTAGTTTTCTGCAATAACCCCTGGTTGGTGTGGCTCAGTGTATTGAGTGCCGGCCTGTGAACCAAAGGGTTGCATGTTCGATTCTCAGTCAGGGCACATGCCTGGGTCCAGGTCCCCAGTAGGGGGCACGCGAGAGGCAACCGCACCTTGATGTTTCTCTCCCTCTCTTTCTCCCTCCCTTCACCTCTCTCTGGAAATAAATAAGTAGAATCTTTAAAAAAAAAAAAGTTTTCTACAATAATCTGAAGGAATGTTCTACAGAAGTTTTATTTCTTGGATCATTTGAAGAGAAGGAGGTGGTTTGTTTTCTTCGTTTGCCTTTCATGTTGTATACTTTCTGGAGGCTGTTTCCTGATTTCTTCTTTTTACTGTGGTTCATACTTTGTGCCTGTAGTATTAAAACATTCGGTTATGACCAGATGCCCTTACATGTGATTGCAAAACAAATACGCTTAAGTGACCAGTTTTCTCTTATCATGAAGTTCTTGGTTTTTTTATTTATTTGTTTTGAGTCATTAGAACTACATCAGTCATTAAATGTAGATTACTTGTGTAATATATATTTTTTCTTCCTAACTTTTAGGAGGAAGATGAACAACAAAGACTTAATAAGAGAAAGGACCACAAAAAAACAGATGTTGAGGAAGAAGTGAAAATACCAGTAGTGTGTGCTTTAACTCATGAAGAATCTTCAACCCAGTTATCAAATGAAGAGGTATAGTGAATCTGTAATTAAAATAATTGTGTACCATTTAGCTTCTCATATGTTAATCAGTTACATTGTTCATATGGTAAATGTTTAACTACTTGCTGAAAAGTAGATAAAATGATAATATATACTTTCAGTCATTTTTATAATATTATAAGAAGTACTATTTGAAACATGTTGCAGTTTCTGTCATAATCTCTGAAATAATTAGATGTTATTTTATCCAGTGGTTCCAAAAGTAAAACATTAGAAGAAATCTTTAATATCTGCAAAATCTTCTTTTGCATGCATAATTAATGTTGATAATACTTTGAGCTTTTTGTTTAAAAGTGATTATCTAAAATATTGAACCACTTAACTCCCTATACCATATATTAACTAGTGTTAGTTAGGTCTTAAGCTCTGAGATAGTAGGTGAAGTGTAGCAGATGTGACGGAGCAGGTAGAACATTGGAGGTATTGGGAATGGGTAGGATAGAGACGCCTGGGGGTGGGAAGTGTGCGGTGGTGCTCCTTACGGCTCCATCCCCTCTAATCCACAGTGCGGCGCAGGCCTCCTCTTTGGGTCTCCCGTCTGCAGCCTGTCCCATTCCACTCCACCCTCAGTGCTGCTGTCAGATTTATTTTTCTTAAGTGTGGCCTCAGTCAGACCACTCCCCTGCTCAAACACTGACTCTCATTGCCCACATAATTAAGTACAAATTCCTCACTCAGACCGTTCATAATATGTACTTTGTTTTAACGACATTGGTTGTCTTGTGCTACACTCCCCACCTTGCGTGTTGGTTTCCTCACCTGGAATGCTTATTTCCCTCTGTCTTTCTGAGCCTTAAAATCCTTCTGTTTGTTCTTCAGGACTCACGTTGGCATCTCCTCTTCAGTAACAGAAACGCCTCTTACTTTGCCTTTAGGATAAACGCTAACAAGGTCCCTAGCCTGGCATACAAGGGCCTTTACAGCTGGAAGACCCTTCCAGCCTTACTGTGCTGTCCATTGCATCACAGCCAGAGCGTCCTACTCAGCGCCGTTGCTCATAAGCCTCGCCTGTGCTGTCTCTGCTATTAGGGATTTCGTACTCGCTCTCCTTCCTCTGTCTCCTTTATCGGCCTGGTAAATCAGTTTCAGTAAGACTGGATAAGGGTCTTACCCACTTTCAGAAATATCATGTTTCTGTTTAGTTTGCAGATTTACTGTGAGCCATGTGTAATCTTCCTGGTGGCTTATATTTCCATGTTTATGGATTGTTTGACTTTAAAAAAAAAGTTTAAAAAGTCGTAGTGGACATTGAAAAGTATGATGTAGTTGTTTTTCTGTGTTCTTTGTTTTGGATTATACACTGAGGACCGCCTTGGCCTGATTCTCTGTGTATTTTTTTTAATAGATTCCCAGGAGAATGTCTCAACATTTGGTACTACCAAATATTATGTGCTTTTTTGGTGTGTCAATGCAGTCCTGTGTCCAGGAATGTTTGAAAAAGTTTCAGACTTTTCCAGAAATATTGTAGCAGGAAGATAGGAAAGGGAGATTTTTTGTGATTTGCAATGAAGCCTTTTTAAAATTTTTTTATTCTCTCTTAACAGACCTTTGATGTATTGTGCATAACTTTATTTCCTGACATTTGAAATATCTTCTAGACTTTCAGATCTGATATTTTGCATATTCGTTTTGTGTTGCAAATCATGACAATTTACTTTTTAACCTGTCGGTTTAAAGTTAATGTAGAATGCTTTGGTAAGTTTCCAAACTTACCAGTCAGATTTATTGATAAAAACATTTAAATTTGTAAGACCTCATATCTTCTTTAACCTAACGTTTTAGAAGATGTTTTTTGCACTACAAAGGTAATGCATGTTCATTATGGGAAACCTGGAAAATACAGGAAGGTAAATAAAAATAACTGGTAGGTGGCAGTTCTGTTCCCCAGAGATAACTGACAATAGTATTTTGGTATATACCTCTCCTGCTCTGTTTTTACTTTTTCTTCCAAAGTTAACATACAAGTGTTTCTATTTGTACTTTTTAAACATAATCCAATTGTACCTCTACATAATGTTTTATGTATCATTTTTCCCCACAAAAATCTATTTTTAAAGGTTTAAAGATTTTGACACATCAGTAAATGTTTTTCCCCAAAATGATATTTTGTAGCTGACATATTTCAGCATGTAAATACCATAATTCCTTAATCTCCTACTTACAGATTTGTGCCCATGTTTTAATTTGTCAAGGTGACTGAGTGACGACATGGAGAGGTAAATGCCAGTGGCAGAAAAGCTTACTGTTACTCACAGTCCTCTTAGAAATGAGAGTCATGGCACACCCTGCAGAACCACCTGGAGAAGAGCCAGAGTTGGTCATGAGGCAGAACAGGAGCAGGGGAAGAGCATGGACTGCAGCCATTATTGGGGTTTTTGAGGGAAACGGAAGGCAGGGCAGGGTAAACAGCATAAGATCGGCAAATCTGAATAATTCCAGTGGGCTTTGGGGCAGAGTAACTACTGGCTTGGTGTGTGAGAGATAAAGGGATTGGTTGGGGTATGGACTCAGGATTAGTTGGTTCGCATATAAAAGGCGTGTTTGTAGGCAAGTTGTTTATTCTGGGTATTAGCTGGCTTGGGAGGGGCAGTCTCTCCCGAGGTCCTAACATGTCAAAAATATTGTAAAATGTAGAAAATATAAAAACACTGCTTTCATACTAATATATATATTCAAATCGGTTCCATTTTTATTAGTATAAAATTTTTCATTATTATAAATAATGTAATGGTGTTATATATAATTCTTCCTTGTATAAAAATCATTATGGACTTAATTTGATTACTTCTTTAGTATAAGTTCTTGGGAAAAGAACTACTGAGTTTGAGGATACAGATATTTTTAAGGTATTAGAACATATTATTGAATCATCATTTGGACACAAAACAATTTGCACTTCCCGCAGAAGTGTTCCTTGTGCTGTTACCATCACGGTAGTCTGGCGTTTTTAAATTGGCCACCAGAACCTTTCTGCCTGTCTCCTTTCCTCTGTGCGCTACAGCGTTGTGTATGATGGCATTGGCTGGCAGGCCCCTTTATAAGCTCACAGAACGCGTTCCCCATTTTTATTAGGACACTTCTTTCGGACCTTTACCCTAGCTACTTTAATATAGTCTAGATTTGTGTTCCTTAGTTATCTGAATTTCACAAATGAAAAAAAATCTTTAAAAAGAAAGAAATGGAGAAATTAACATTAAAAGTTATCAACTTTTTGTTATAATACCAAGTAAGGATGAAGGATATTTTTTAAACAGTTTAAAAAATTTGTATTCCACAATCTTTCTAGTTTATAAAAGGGAAGGCGTTTAACCACAAAAAGTAGAAAGACTGTTACCTTAAAATAAAGGCTAGTACTTTAAGTTGAGTTTATTTAGTTTCAAGAAAAACTTGCTGCGTTTTCCTTGTTCTCTGACCCCCCAGTAGCTGTGCCACTCCATTACAGAACGGCACTGGCATGCTTTTAGACTTCAGGAGTGCTGCACTATCTTTTTTTTCCCAGTTGAGATGAAACTCACATAATATAAAATTAACCATTTCACGTGCAGTGGTAGAAAAAATTAAAAAAAAAAAGTGCTGTGGCATTTAGTGCATTTACAGTGTTATGCAACTATCACCTCTGTCTAGTTTCAAAACATTTTTATCACCCCCAAAGGATCCATTAAAAAGTCATTCCACATTCTCTTTTCCTCTCAGCCTCTGACCACTACTGATTTGTTTTTGGTCTCTATGTAGTTACCTGTCCTGGACATCTCATATATTTGGAATCAAGTGATACATGTAACTTTTGTGTCTGGCTTCCTTCACTTAGCGCACCACATTTAACATGTGAATTACACCTCACTTTACTCGGTTTCCAGCGTACCACATTACCCTTGTTTCCCTTCTGCCACTCCGGTACTCCTTCCTCTGTCCGTCCCCAAAATGTGTTTCTCAGGTTTCTGCCCTTGACCCTCTTCTCATTCTACAGACTTGTCTTAGGTTTTTTGCTTTGCTATTGTGACTTTAATTATCATTATATGTTGGTTACTCCCAAATCTCTAGCTAAACAAAGACTTATATGTCCCTCTATTTGGTGATCATCTGTGCTTGGATAGACAATAGGCATCTTACTCACATTCAGTATACTCAGCACCGATTTTCAGGAGACCTTCACTGGCTTTGTGTGTGTGGATTAAATTCCTCTCCTTGAGCTATCAAAGCATTCAGTATATAGTTGTAGCCTCTCATTTTATAAAATATGGTATTCTGATAGCCTGCTCACTTATTTTTTCATGAAATCATAAGCATATTGAGGGCCGAGATTGTTCACTGTTGTATCCTCAGCTCACAGGATACAAGTTATATTTTGTTATATCACAGATACAAGTTGTATCTTGCTCACAGTTGGATCTTGAGCGCCTGGTGTAGTGCCCAGCATATAGAAGACACTCAATAAGTGTTCGTTCAATAAATACAGGAAGGTAACACAATAATAATTTTCAGGGGTAAGGTGGCAAAATACTTTCAACATATGGTAGTTTTCCGTTTTGAAAATACAGAGAATTGTCTAACGTGACTATGTATTTTTTTTACATTTCAGGAGCATTTAGATAGTACTCATGGTTCAGTCCATTCCTTAGATGCAGATTTACTGTTGCCATCTGGAGATCCATTCAGTAAATCGGACAGTGACATGTTTAAAGATGGACTCAGGAGAGCACAGTCCACAGACAGCTTGGGAACCTCAGGCTCACTGCAATCCAAAGCTTTAGGCTATAACTGCAAAGCAAAATCTGCTGGGAACCTGGACGAGTCAGATTTTGGACCACTGGTAGGAGCAGATTCAGTGTCTGAGAACTTTGATACTGTCTCCCTTGGGTCACTGCAAATGCCAAGTGGGTTTATGTTAACCAAAGACCAGGAAAGAGCAATCAAGGCCATGACGCCAGAACAAGAAGAAACAGCGTCTCTCCTCTCCAGCGTCACCCAGGGTATGGAAAGTGCTTACGTGTCTCCCAGTGGCTATCGCCTAGTCAGTGAGACGGAATGGAATCTCCTGCAGAAAGAGGCGAGTTATTCTTCTTGTTTTTCTCCCGATCGCTTTGCGCGATACTGGCTAACTCTGGGATTTATTCTTCATTCAGAAGATAGTCTCTGTAGTCAGTACATGCGCGTCGTCCTAGCAGGTGGCTGTTAACCCGTATTATCTGACCCTTGTCACAGTCCGCTCTAGCTCTTCAGGCGATTATGACAGAGAAGGAACTAATGGCGCTGAGTGTGAACTTCTCTACCCTGAAGTCACACCTCTGAAGTTGGAACAGTCTGCCTGAATAGCATAGCTAAGTTTAAGTTAGAGTATCCTGAATTTGGTTTGCTTTGCAGTTTCTATAAAAGATTCCTACTTTTTCATCTTTTCTTGGGACCTGAAGTGCAAATGCTTATCAGCAGCTGATGCTGAGAGTGAATTTAAGGAGGGGGTAGAAAATATGGAAGAGAAAAAAAGGCAACCTTCAGTGAGGTTAATTTCCCTCCTAATAACGTTTGCAATTCAGAAGTAAGATAGGCGATTAAAAACTTAAATACATGCTTGCATAGGGCATTATAGATGACAAAGCCCTTTCATGTACTCATCTCTTTGAGCTTCTTAATAATAATGAGGCAGTCAGGACGTGATCGCCCCCAATTTACAGATGAAGAAGTTAGCTCAGAAGGTCAGATGAGTCACTTAAGTTTCCCCTTTGACTTAGCAGCAGAGCCTGAGTGAGAGTCCAGGTTTTTTGGCTTGCAGTGCTTCCCTTTACCCGGGGCTGCTTCCCCTTACAGAAGCTGTCAGTCAGTAAGCAGAACAGCTTACTAAGCCTGCAAGAAACGATTCTTCTCTAACATGTGAGAAGGTGCTACTTAATAGTGTCATACCTACTTTGTAATTGGAGCAGGTGAAATGGTTAATTGGCACTGGCTCCTCCTCCCATCCGCTCCTCGTCTGGGTTTAAATTGTGAGTGCCGCGGTCTAGTGCCTTTTGCTTGTTTTGTGTTTTCCTCAAATGTGGTGTTTTGTGGCACTTAGTCACTTGGTGGTAAAGTTACGTCCCTTGTTTTCCCGTCATACTTATATTAGAGTGTATGACTTTTTAGAATACAACCCTCTATTGTAACTTCTTGTCTTTAGTCCCTGAAGACATTGTTTATGCCATGTGCCACCTTGAGTAACGTAGGTGAGACGGTGCATGTACTCCTCAAGTATGTGATGTGGAATGATCTTGTTCTGCCTGCTAAGAGGTGATTTTGGTGCCCTTCAGGTACATAATGCTGGAAATAAACTTGGTAGACGTTGTGATATGTGTTCCAATTATGAAAAACAGTTACAAGGAATTCAGATTCAGGAGGCCGAAACAAGAGAACAGGTGAGTTTCTTTTGGGTATGCTAAATTGGTGAACTATCGTAGCTTTCATTGAAGGTGCAGAATTAATTGGACTTTATCCTCTTCCAATTTGCTTTATGAAGTGTATCCATCTTGTTAAATATGAAATAATCTGGTCCATGCAGTGTCAGTTACATTTCCAGGGGGCACACGCTAGAACCTCTGCTTTTGTGTGTCTGTACCCCATTAGCTTGCCCAGTGCCACACAGCCAGCTCAGTTCTTTCAGAAGCACTGGCGCATCTTCCCTTCCAGCCTGCTCCTTCTGCCAAAGTTCTGAAAGTGGTGGTGTCATGAGTGTACACACGTGGAAAATGCTTTATGGTATGGAAATTTAGGGAGATAAGAGGTTGACTATTAAATGCCTAATTGAATATTATATTAATCAGTATTTGGAATCTTGCCTATTGCCTGCGTCTCGTAATAAGTTTGTTTAGTTGATTAGATTAATTTGCAGGGTCAGTGAAATTAAGATTAGGTTGATCTGGTATGCTGAAATTGACAAGTACCTTTTATAAATACTGTCCCAGATAATGGGCTCCTTGATAACATTCATGAAATAATGTTGAATTTCATGAGAGTAGGCTTGTGAAAGTATATGTAATGAAAAGACCATTTTTTCCTTATATTTCCTAATTGTTCTTTGATTGTTCCAAATTGTTCCCTTAGTCTCCAAAATATGTTTGAACACATTAGAATGATGGGTGTAGCTCAGTGGATTGAGCACCGGCCTGTGAACAAAAGGGTCGCCGGTTCAATTCCTTGGTCAGGGTACATGCCTGGGTTGCAGGCCAGGTCCCCAGTAAGGCATATGTGAGAGGCAACCACACGTTGTTTCTCTCCTCTCTCTCTTCTGCTCTCTTTAAAAAAATAAATAAATAAAATCTTAAAAAAAAAACACAAAACTATCAACACCTCAAAACTATTTAAAAAAAAGAAGAATGATAGTTTAATATTTTCAAATGCCATTGGCATTGATTTCCTACATATATGCGTGCTTCAACTGTTACTTGGCATTTTGCTGAATCCTTGGTATTCAGATACAGATGGAACACAGAACTTACTGCCCATAAAGAGCTTTCATTGTTATCTGTTCAATATAGTTTGTCCCTGAGATGTACACATAGAACTAGAGGAGGGACAGGGACATCTAACTTAACTTTGGGCTCAGTCGAGTAACACTTGTGGGTAACATTTGAGCTAAACTTCTTTTAGAGCTGGAGTAAAATTAATTAGGAAAAGAAGTGGGGAAAGGGTGTTCAGGGAGGGGAACGATGTACAAAAGAACAGAGTTATGAAGGTAAATGATGTGTTCTAGGAAGTATGAATAGTACATGTCACTGGACAAAAGGCGTGTGCGCACGCGCATGTGATAAAATGGGCAAGGAAGCTACAGAGGGAGAGTCATGATGAAATCACTGCGGGAGGGGAGATGATTGAAGGGATTTAAATTTTACCCTGAAGACTTTTAGGAAACATTTAGGGATTTTAAATAGGGAAATAGTAATGTGACTTGACTTTTGTTTTAGAAAAATATGTATGGTGTTAGTATGGACTGTAGATTGGAGGCAGAGGACATGCTAGAGTCAGCCAGGCCAGTATCTTAGCCTGGAGGGCCCAGGAGGACAAGCGGATATTTAAAATGAGATAATATGCGTGAAAAATGACTTGTTAACCTTAAGCGTAGTATAGTCATCAAATTAGGTCATTCATTTCATTTTTTTTCCCCGAGTTGACGAATCTGTGATGTTTTTCAGGGAAAGAAAAGATTAAATAAAAAAAAAATTTTGGAGTTATAGATTTTTTCAGTTTATGAAAGAATTCTGGTATTTCCTTCTAATTGACATTTAAAATTGCATAGGTGAAAAAACTGCAGGTGATGCTAAGGCAAGCAAATGACCAGTTAGAGAAGACAATGAAAGATAAACAGGAACTAGAGGACTTCATAAAGCAGAGCACTGAAGATTCGAGTCATCAGGTAAATACGGGTGTTTGGAATGTGGCTCATGGGACATGACTGGGTTGTTTAAGTGAAAAAATCCTGAAAACATAATGATGTTTGTTTCTTGCCTTGAATATTTAGCAGTTCTGTTTTTCTTCTTACTGTTGTTATTTTTCCTGCTGTCTGTTTTGCAGATTAAAAAAATAATAACTTTTAAAATAACCGGTTAATGAATATTAGGAGGCTGATTCTCCTTTCCCCTTTGTTCTTTATTTGGTTTTTCTGATGCACAACAAATTCGCTAACAAGAAAGATATTTACTGATGCACAACAAATTTGCTGAAAGATAATTATATTCGTTATGACTTTCTGAGAAGTATAGCATTCATAGTAAAAACCCAGACATACCAGAACTAACATCTGTGTCACCACCATCAAGATCAAGTAATAGAATTTTAGCCAGCACCCCAGAAGCCTTCATTTACCCCTCCACTTACCACCCCTTCCCCAGAGGTGACCACTGTCCTAACTTCTAACACCATTAGGTTAGTTTTGTCTGTTTTTTAAAAAAAAATTTTAACAACTGAATCATATAGTTTGTACTTTGTGCCTGTTTTCTTCCATTCAGCGTGTGAGATTCTTACTCAAAGTGCATGTAGCAGTATGTTCATTGTCCTTGTTGTATAGTTTTACTGTTGTGTGGATATATCACAGTTTATATGCCGCACTGAGCATTTGGGTCATTTCCAGTTCTGGGATATTATGAGTAATGCTACTTTGAAATTTCTGTGTAGGGCTTGTTGCACATGTTTCTAGTGGGCACTAGGAGTGAAATGCCTCGGCCGAAATGTTCAAAATGTATGTCAACTTTAGCAGATATTAATGCCAGAAAGTTTTACAATGTAGTCACGTGAATATATACTCCCGTCAGCAACGTATGAGGAGAATTTCTGTGGCTCCACAGTATTGACAAACTTCTTTTTGTTAGTTGTTTTAATTTTAGCCATTTTGGTAGATGTATAATGGTATTTCACTGTGGCTTAGTTCACATTTCTCTGATGACCTTTGAGGTTATTTAGCATCTTTCATGTTAATTGGCTATTGGGATATCATTTTGTGTGTGTGTGAGAATCCTTCTCAAGTCATATGTTCACTTTCTCTCTTTGTGTTGTGTTTTTAAAAAAGTTTTTTAAGTATTTTTCTGATTTGTTAGTTTTTATACACACACACACACACATAAAAAAAGTATTTTAAGTATTTTTCTGATTTGTTAGTTTTTATACACACACATAAAATCTTACTGATGTCTTTTAATAATTTTTATTGCAAATGTCCTCTATGCAGTACCTTGTGTTTATTATTTTAATTGTGACTTTTGATGAACAGATGTTCTTAAGTTTAATGTAGTAAAACTCATTGATCTTTTCTTTATGATTAGTGACTGTTGACTCGGATGTTTTGTGTGTGTGTTTTTTTAAGGTTTTACTTATTTTTAGAGAGTGGGGAAGGGAGGGAGAAAGAGAGGGAGAGAAACATCGATGTGAGAGAAATACATTGATTGGTTGCCTCCTGCATGTGCCCGGACTGGGAATTGAATTGGCGACCTTTTGACCTGCAGGTTGGCGCTCAGTCCACTGAGCCACACCAGCCAAGGGCTTGACTCAATTTTTAAAAGAATGTTTTCTTACGTTGGAGTTATGAAAATATTTTTATATATTTTGTAGAAAGTTTATTGTTATATCTACTCATTTATGTATAAAATCTATCTAGAAAGGACTTTTATGTGTCTGCTATAATACAGATAAGGGTAAACTTTTATTTATTGTTTTCATATGGATATCCAGTTCCTGTGTAATTTAGTGAAAACATTATCTTCTCCCCTCTGCTCTGCAAAGCCATCTTTGTCATCTATCAAGAGAATATACGAGTACGTGTGTTGTCAGTTTTGGAACTCTGTTCCATTAGATTGGTCTATTTGTCTGTTTTTGTGCCAAACTCTGTACTGTAATTATAGTAAAATCGTTATTTGGTCCAATTGTACAGTTTTTATTTTTCTGCTAAAAACTGTGTTTTCATTCATTTCAGGAGTAATTACCGTTACCTTATGTAGCATAGTTACAATAACTACTTTAAAGTTTTTGAAAATTCCAACCAAGGCCATCATGGGGTTGGCATTTGTTGATTTTCTCTACTCTTGAGAATTGGTCACTTTTTTTTTTATTCTTTCCATGTCAGCTACTTTCAGATTGTATCCTGGTCATTATGAGGATTTTACTGCAAAACTTTGGGGTCTGTTTAAATGATTAGATTCAGTTCGCAAGTTCTGCCTTGCCTTCTGTGAGTGGTAGTTCTAATGTCAGTTCATTTTTAAAAGCCTTTGTGATTTTGTTTGGATCTGTCCGTGTACATATAGCTCAGGGTGAGTGTAGTACTTGAGTACTTTAGATGGTTTACAAGGTCTGTTCAGAAAATATCCGGCCATGTGATATGAAAAATAGAGATAATTTATTGAAGAAGATAAAAGATACAAGATACAAGAAACATACATAGGACAATGATGCCTCAGTCTCCTTCAAAGTAGGCACTTTGGGATTTCACACTCTTCTCCCAGCATCTATAACCAGAATGTTCAAAATACTGCAAAATCCTATGTTGGAATAGCCATCAGCTGCCCCATATGTATTTTCCTGAATGTCATTGATGGTCTGAAATCTCTTCCCTTTCAAAGGTGATTTTAGTTTTGGGAAAAGCCAGAAGTCGCAAGTTGCCAAATCTGGGCTGTAGGGGGGCTGAGTCACTTGGATGATTCGATGTTTCACCAAAAAACTGTGCACGAGATGTGATGCCTGAGTGGGCGCACTGTTGCGATGAAGCTGCCAATCGCCACGTGCCCGTAGCTGCTACCATTTTCCTCATATTACATCTCTCAGCCGATGAAGAACATTGAAGTGGAACTCCTTATTAATTGTCTGAGCTGGAGGGGTGTTCTCGTGATGGACAACACCTTCCCAATCAAAAAACACAGTTAACATGGTTTTGATCTTGCCACGACTTTGCTGCACCTTCCTCAGGCATGGAGAACCAGGCAACTTCCATTGGGACAACGGGACCTTCATTTCCAGATCATAGCTGTAGACACACGATTCATCTCTGGTTATGACCTTGAGGAAATCTGGTTCATTGGTAGCGATTTGAATCAAGTCATTAGCAATTGCAGCACCATGTGCCTTCTGCTCTGGTAGCAGAAGCTGCAGAATGAATTTTGCCATGATGTTTCATGCCAAGATACTGCGTCAAAATCTTGGACACAGTACTTTTTGGAATCCCCAGGTCAGCTTCTAGTTCTCACACTGTCAGTTGCTGATCTTTGTTGATTGCAGCCCCTACATGTTCAACATTTTTAGGTGTTCTGCTTGTTGCAGGCCTTTCAGAACATGGATCACATTCAACAGATTCTTGATCATCTTTGAAATGTTCATGCTACACTTTTATTTGTGCTGTACTCATTGCATTGTCTCTGAAAGCCTTCTGAATCATCTGAATTGGTTCTGTGGAGGAGTGTTCAAGCTTAATGCAAAATGTGATGCAGATTTGTTGCTCTACTCGCCCAGTCATTTTGAATGCTACAGCCACACAGTACACACACTCACTCAGTGGTGTCTACCACCCCCACTGACTGGTACAGTGAAGTCGTCATTGTTCACACATGCGCATTCCAGTCCACTCTCCTTGGCTGTCAGGTTACATCGATGTTGCACAAACTGTTCTCATTATATTAACAATGGCTGGACTTTTTCCAGGCAGACCTCATATACATAGGTTTAAGGGGTCCTTTTTCTAGCTCTCTTTTCTCTGAGAGTACCTCTGTTTTTTTAGTTAACAGGACCCTGTCCTGGTCCTATGATCAGAAAGACAGTTTTTGCCCTGGCTGGTGTGGCTCAGTGGATTGAGTGTCAGCCTGCGAACCAAAGGGTCACTGGTTCGATTCCCCAGTCAGGGTACATGCCTGGGTTTCAGGCCAGGTCCCCAGTAGCGGGTGCGTGAGAGGCAACCACACATTGATGTTTCTCTCCCTCTTTCTCCCTCCCTTCCCCTCTGTCTAGAAATAAAATAAAATCTTTTTTTAAAAAAAGAAAGAAAAATACTTTTTCCAGCTATAAAATTCTGAGCACTTATGTTACTTTTCTCCCAGTACTTAGAGGGTATTTTTCCTTTGGTCCTGGTTTCCACGTTTCTGATGAGAAGTCAGCTATCAGTCATTCTTGCTCCTTTGGAGGGAAAATGTTATTTTTTTCTCCTGGCTATTTAGACATTATCGGGGGGGGGGGGGTGTTTGTTTTTGGCAGTTTTACTGCGCTATACTGAAGTGTATTTTTCTTCATATTTTTTCTGTTTGGGGTTCACAGGTTTCTTGAATCTCTGAATTGATGTCTTACATCATAACTGGAATATCTTCTGCTGTTATATCTCTTGAAAAAACCTTTTTCTTGAGGTATCCGTACATTAAAGTGCACAAATCTCCAGTTTATAACTAGATGAATTTTAACATGTGAAAAATATTACCAGGGTGATCATCACTTGGCTCAAGTTACAGAACATTTCCAAAACACTCATGCTCATTCCTAATAAATAAATATCCTACCTGCATATACATGGAGGTAGCCACTATTTTGACTTTTTAAAAAAAGATTTTATTTATTTGTTTTATTTTTAGACAGAGGGAAGGGAGGGAGAAAGTGAGGGAGAGAAACATCAATGTGTGGTTGCCTCTCGCATACCCCCTACTGGGAACATGGCCCACAACCCAGGCATGTGCCCTGACTGGGGATCGAACCAGCGACCCTTTGGTTCACAGGCTGATGCTCAACCCCCTGAGCTACACCAGCCGGGGCTATTTTGACTTTTAATAGTATTATGTTTTAGTAGTACTTGTTCTTGAATGTCATATAAATGGTATCATACAGTTTACGACCTTTTGCATCTGGTCTATTTTTTTAAAATAATTTTTTATTTTTCAATTGTAGTTGACATATATTAGTTTTAGGTGTACAACCTTGTAATTTGACATTTATTTAATTTACAAAGTGATCACCCTGAGAAGTATAGTACCCGTATGACACCATCCGTAGTTATTACAGCATTATTGACTTTGTTCTCTTTGCTGTGCTTTACACATCTGTTACTGTTTTTGTAACCGGCCGTTTGCACATTTTAATCCCTTCCTTTTTCACCCATCCCCCTGCCTCTCTCCCACCTGGCAACCATCAAAATGTTCTCTGTATCTATGAGATTGTTTCTTTTTTATTTATTCATTTATTTTGTTTGGTAGATTCCACATATAAATGAAATCATTTTGTATTTTCCTTTCTCTGTCTGACTTGTTTCATTTAGTGTAATATCCTAGGTCTGTCCATGCTGTTGCAAATGGCAAGATTTCATTCTTTTTTAATGTAATAAAAAAATAGTATTCCATTTTATGGATGTACTACATCTTCATTGGTTAATCAATGAACACTTAGGTTGCTTCCATATCTTGGTTATTATAATAATGCTGCAATGAACAAGAGACACATATGTCTTTTTGAATCAGTGTTTTGGATTTCTTTGGATAAATAGCATGAAGTGGAATTGCCAGGTCCTTCTTTGTCTCTTGTTATAGCCTTCGTTTTTAAAGCCTTTTTTTGTCTGATAGAAGATTGCTACCCCTTCATTTTTTAAAAATTTCCATTTGCATGAAATATCTCTTTCCATCCCTTTACTTTCAGTCTGTGTGTGTCTTTCAATCTGAAGTGGGTCTCTTGTAGGCGGCATATGTTTTGGTCTTATTTTCTTATCCATTCAGACACCCTATATCTTTTGATTGGAGTGTTTAACTCATTTACATTTAAAGTAATTATGGATAGGTATATAGTTATTGCAGTTTTGTCATTCATATTTTTAATCTTTTTTCTTTCTGTTTTTCTTAAAGAAGTCATTTTAACATTTCATGTAATACTGTTTGGTTGTGATGAACTCCTTTAGTGTTTCTTGCCTGGGAAGTTCTTTATGTGTCCTTTGATTCTAAAGGATAGCCTTGCTGGGTAGAGTAAACTTGGTTCTATGCCCTTGCTTTCATCACTTTGAATATTTCCTGCCAAACCCTTCTGTCCTGCAGTTTCTTTTGTGACATCAACTAACAGTCTTTTTTTAAGAAAGGGAGGGAGGAAGAGGGGCTGGAGAGACAGACAGATACATCGATTTCTTGCTTCACTTATTCATGAATTCTTTGGTTGATTCTTGTATGTGCACTGACTGGGGATCAAACCCACAACCTTGATATATCAGGACGATTTTCTAACCAACTAAGCTACCTGGCCAGGGCTCAGCTGACAGTCTTAAGAGAACTCCCCTCTAAGTAACTAACTGCTTTCTCTTGCTGATTTTAGGATTCTCTCTGTCTTTAATCTTTACCATGTTAATTATGATGTATCTTGGGGTAGGTTTTGTTGGGTTCATCTTATTTGGGACTCTCAGCACTTCCTGACTTGTATGTCTATTTTCTTTGCCAGGTTAGGGAAGTTTCTGTCATTATTGTTTCGAATAGGTTTTCAGTTCCTTGCTCTCTCTCTTCTCCTTCTGGTACCCTTATGGTACAAATGTTGGTACACCTGATGTTATGCCCAGAGGCCCCTTAAACCTCCTTTTTTTTGGATCTTTTTTCTTTTTGCTGTTCCAGTTGGGTGTTTTCCATTACCTTGTTTTCCAAATCACTGATTCGATCCTCTCTGTCATCTGATCTCCTGTTGATTCCCTCTAATGTATTCTTCATTATGGTTAATTGCATTTTTAATTTCTGACTGCTTCTTTCTGGTATTCTATTTACATTTTTGTTTCCTATCTCTTTGTTGAAATTTTCAGTGAGTTCATCTGCTCTTCCTCTAAATTCATTGAGGGTCATTATAACCAGTGCTTTAAATTCCGCATATAGTAGATTATTCGTTTCAATTTAAAACAAAATTCTTTTCTGGAATTTTGTTCTGTTCTTTCATTTGGGACATATTCTTTGTCTCTTCATTTTGGTGTCTTCCCTATGTTTGTTTCCACATATTAAGTAGATCTGGGTAGAGTGCCTTTATGTAGTATGTGTCCTATGGGGCCCAGTGGCATGGTCCCCCTGGTCACCGGAGCTCGTAGCTCCATGTGTGTCTCGTGTGGCGTGTGTGTGCCCTCCTGCTGTAGTTGGGCCTTGGTTACTGTGCCATGTCCATGGGAGGGATTGACCCTCCAGCTGTGAGGACTCCCCGTGACTGCGGCAGAGGGGCCGTTGTTCAAGGCCTGACCCCGTGGAGCAGGGTTTGCTTTGAGAGTGTTCTAGGATGTGCTGCATCCACCCTTGGAGTGAATGTGTCATTGGTGGAGGTGGCTGGGCGGTGCTCTGGTGTGGTCTGAAGCTGGCCAGTCATGGGGTGTTGGTTCTGGGGCCCCATTGGAGGGGCTCTGGTGCAGATTAAGGTCAGCTGCTGCCTGTGACCAGACCAGGGCTACCTGGTGTGGGCTGCAGAGTAATCTGCAACAGTTGTCACTTGTGGTAGGCTTGGAGGTGCTTGGGAGAGGGTAGGCTGGGAAGCTGGCTGGCTGCCACTAGTGCCTAGCTAGGAGCCACTTTGAAGGAGGCATGGAGCACGCCGAGGCCAGCAGCTGCTTGTTCAGGGTTTGCGAGCCTTTGAAAGATTTTAGCAATGTCTGCAGCACAGGCTAAGACAGGCCATTTATATGGGAGAGCCTCTGGAAGCAGCTCAGGTGGGACTCAGGTTACATGGGGTGAGGTCTCAGGGAACCATCTGGGTGGGGTCACAGTGTTAGCCAGGTTGATGGAGACTCAGGAGCCGGTGCCCACCGGTTCTAGCAGGCTGGGCTGGGCTGGGGTGGTGCTCAGAAAAGGACAAAATGGCGGAGAGCGGACCCTAAAGCCAGACCATTGAGTTCCTCGCTGTATTTCCCTGGCACTTTTCAAACTGCTGCCCCAGTGCTGGATCTCAGAATGGGTGAACCTGTCAGTGAGTAAATCTGTGTGCAAGCCCTCGAAAAGGAACATCCGGTACTCCAGCGGCCCTTTGTTTCACGCACCCACAGTCCTTGCTGCTTTTCGCAGTTTGGGTACTTCTATTCACAGGCCTGGAGCCCTGGGCTGGGGAGCCCAGTATCAGGCTGGGACCCCTCTCTCAGCAGAGAGGGGTACCTGTGCAGGCAAGATACCCCCTGTTTCTCAGTCATGGGCGTGGAGTGCCACCACCCCTCCTACCAGTCTTAAAATGGTTTCTTCTGTATATCCTTAGTTGTAGAGCTTCTGTTTACCTGATCTTTAGGTGGTTCTCCATGATGGTCATTCTGTAGTTCAGTCGTGATTTTGGTATGATAGTGGGAGAAGGCAAGTCCAGTGTATACCTACCCCACAGTCTTGATCGGAACTCTTGTATCTGGTCAGTTTGATCATTATGTCTGTGAGACTCATCCATGTTGTCCTATGCATCAGTAGTTACATTTTAATGCTTTGTATATTGTATTTGATGGGCATACCAAAATTTATTTATCTCTTCTACAGTTGAGGGATACTTGGGTTGTTTCTGGGTTTGGGCTCTTGTGGATAAATAATACATTTTCTATGTCTTTTGTTGGACCTGTGGATTCATTTCTCTTGACTATATCTATGAGTGAAATCACAGTTTTAAAAAATATATATTTTATTGATTATGCTATTACAGTTATCCCGTTTTTTTCTCCTCCTTATTCCTGTCCACCCTGCACCCCCCCTCCCACCAGCATTCCCCCACTTAGTTCATGTCCATGGGTCGTACATATAAGTTCTTTGGCTTCTCCCTTTCCTATACTATTCTTAACGTCCCCCTGTCTATTTTGTGCCTACAATTTATGCTTCTTATTCCTGGTAACTTTCCCCCCATTCTCTACCCTCTCCCTCCCCGCTGATAATCGTCCATGTGATCTCCATTTCTATGGTTCTGTTCCTGTTCTAGTTGTTTGTTTAGTTTGTTTTTGTTTTTATTTTTTTAGGTTCAGTTGTTGATAGTTGTGAGTTTGTAGTCATTTTACTGTTCATAGTTTTGATCTTCTTTTTCTTGGATAAGTCCCTTTAACATTTCATGTAATAAGGACTTGGTGATGATGAACTCCTTTAACTTTACTTTGTCTTCCAATCTAAATGACAGCTTTACCAGATAGAGTAATCTTAGATGTAGGCCCTTGCCTTTCATGACTTTCATGGAATACTTCTTTCCAGCCCCTTCTTGCCTGTAAGGTTTCTTTGGAGAAATCAGCTGACAGTCTTATGGGAACTCCTTTGTAGGTAACTCCTTTTCTTTTGCTGCTTTTAAGATTCTCTCCTTATCTTTAATCTTGGGTAATGTAATGATGATGTGCCTTGATGTGAGCTTCCATGGGTCCAACTTCTCTGGGACTCTCTGAGCTTCCTGGACTCCCTGGGAGTCTATTTCCTTTGCCAGATTGGGGAAGTTCTCCATTATTTTTTCAAGTAAGTTTTCAATCTCTTGCTCTTCTTCTTCTCCTTCTGTCACTCCTATGATTCGGATGCTGGAGCATTTAAAGTTGTCCCGGAGGCCCCTCAACCTCTCCTCATTTTTTTGAATTCTTGTGTCTTCATTCTGTTCTGGTTGAATGTTTCTTTCTTCTTTCTGCCCCAAATTGTTGATTTGAGTCCTGGTTTCCTTCCCTTCACTGTTGGTTCCTTGTATATTTTGCTTTATTTCACTTTGCAGAGCCTTCCCTTTTTCTTCCGTATTGCAAACATACTCGACCAGTTCTGTGAGCATCCAGATTACCAGTGTTTTGAACTCTGCCTCTGTTAGTTTGGCTGTCTCTCATCACTTAGTTCTATTTTTGGAGCTTTGATCTGTTCTTTCGTTTGGGATATATATAAAATTTTTTTTGGTCTCGGAGCATCTATTACATTGTGGGGGCGGAGCCTTAGGTATTTGTTGGGGTGGGGCAACCCACGTCACTGCCTTGTGGTGCTGTATGTCGGGGAGCGGTCTTAGAGGGAACAGTGCTGCTTGCTTGGCTCTTGGCTGGCTCTCAGTCGCTACCCCTGCTACCCACAAGCAAATTGGGATCTTCTGGTGCTGATTCCCACGTAGGTGGGTTGTGTACATTCTAGGACCCTGTGGGTCTCTCAAACAGACTCTCCAGTGAGACTGGCAGTTTCTCCCACCGCTGCAAACCCCACAGTTTTTACGGGTAGAGGTTTGGAGACTTTCTTTTCCTGCACTGGAACCCTGGGTTGCGTGGTTCTCTCACTCCCCAGCTGCTCCTCTCGGTTTATCTGCATGAAAATGTGGGATCCCCCAGCTTGCCAGACCCAACCCTGCCACACGTCCTCCCCTCCCAGGCTGCCTGTCTCTGCCCCTCCTGCTGGTCTGGACGAATGTTTCTTCTTTAACTCCTTGGTTGTTGGACTTTCATTCAGTTTGATTTTTTGGCAGTTCTGGTTATTTTTTGTATTTAAATTTGTCGTTTTCCTTCTTTGGTTGTGTGAGGGGAGACAGTGTATCTACGTACCCCTCCGTCTTGACCGGAAGGTGAAATCACAGTTTTTGCATACGCTTATTTCTTGCTCCACTAGCTATTTCCGTAGACTATTATCCTTTAAATATTTATATATGTTAGACCTTCATATTGCATCCGTATGGCTTTTTTAGCCTTTCTTTTGTAGTTTCTGTTTTTTAATCTTTATTTCCTGCAGATCTGTGTTCTAGTTCACTCATTTTCTCTTTAATTGGGTCTAATCTGTTGAAATCTAGTGAATTTTTCATTGTTATTATTTTTTTTCAGTTTGTTATGTCCATTTGGTCATTTTTCATTGTTTTCAGTTCTCTGAAAAATTTTCTTTTAAACCTCTGAACAGATCAGGTATATTTTAAAGTTTGACTCTAATAATTCACATATCTGGATTCATTGTGGATCTCTTTCTAGTATCTGTTTTTTATCATTTCCTTCTGTTTTTATCATATCATTTTCTTGTGCATTTTTATTTGAATGCCAGACATTGTGTGTGAAAAATCGTTGAAATAATATAAAGGCATTTTCCTTGTAAGAGGCAGGAAACTAGTGGTACTGACAGTCCTGTATCATCTTAATTCAGTTCAGAAATTACAATTAGAGGAACTTGTGAAGGTTGATTACTGTAAATTCCTTTGTTACCCTCAGATGAGGCCCTTTGGGGACACAATCTAAAGTGGAGTTTATCCTGGCTGGGTGGCTCCATTAGTTGGAAACTTGTCCCGTACATCTAAGGGCTGCAGGTTCAATCCCTGGTCAGAGCTTGTACCTAGGTTGTGGGATTGGTCCTGGGTTGGGGCGCATGCAGAAGGCAACCAATCAGTGTTTCTCTCTCACATCTGTTTCTCCCCACTCCCACCCTTTAAACGATCAATAAAAACATTTTCTCGTGTGATCATAAAAAAATTAAGTCCAGATTTTTTACCAGGGATCCCTTTGTGTAGTGGATCCTGGATTCTTAACTTTTACCACCCTCTCTTAGGGCTCTCAAACACTCCACTGAGCTTCTCAGTCTCACATCTGTTTCTTTGGGAATTGGCACATTCTTCTAGACAAGAGCTGTTCCAGATTCTGCACTCACCACTCCAAGTGTCCTCATTCTGGTCCTGGGCTCTGTCATTCTTTTTGCTTTGTTCTCCAATGCCTTCAAGTAGATGTCTTTAATATTTTGGTCTCATTTTCCTAATTCTCAGTAGAAAGGTTGGTTCACATTATCCAAATCACTACTACTGGAAGCAGATTCTGACAATAATTTTTAAATGTCTAAATAAGTTTATTTTGATTTATTTTATAATTCTTCTGTATGAATCATCAACTTTCACATAAACCCTTCCTGAGGAACAGTAAAACTAATTCATGGAAGCTTGGTGTTCAGTGCTGCAATCATTTGTTTATTGCTGCTAGTTAACCATCTTAGAGGATTTCAGCTATTCAGAAAAGATTCATTTATACTTTAAACTATGTGGTTTTTTGTGGACAGAGTTTCAATTTTTATTTTCAAGCTCTTTTAAGATTAATATTCATAACTAGATCACATGGATTAATATCTGTGTCTAGAGATCCACGTAATGCTGTCCGCTCCTGTACGGCA
Source organism: Mormoops blainvillei (assembly GCA_004026545.1). Classification (NCBI taxonomy): domain Eukaryota; kingdom Metazoa; phylum Chordata; class Mammalia; order Chiroptera; family Mormoopidae; genus Mormoops; species Mormoops blainvillei. The sequence goes on from PVJD01003899.1 coordinate 94,106, forward strand.
GCACGCTGTCCTGGGGACTTCGGTCCAGTGTTATGTTATCTGAAAGCCTGAGGCTCTGTGCACAGCAGGTGCACGTGTATCTGTTGAATGCGTGATGAGTGGGTTCTGATGAACTAATAAAACATAATTCTGTACATTAAATAAGCAGAGATCGAGGGATTAGTTTCAGAATAACCAGTTTCCTAACTCTTATTTTCTGTGTATGCATTTTTCTTTTTTAAGATCAGTGCACTTGTCCTAAGAGCCCAGACATCTGAGGTCTTACTTGAAGAGTTACAGCAGGGGTTTTCCCAAGCAAAGAGGGATGTTCAGGAACAGATGGTAAGTTAACATTTAAAGAAACGTTAACTGTGCTAAATATAGTTCTTTTTGTTCTATCTTGAAATCGTCTTTGGTGTGACTTTATCTCCCAGGCCAAAGTGGTTACCATTAATGTTCTCCAGGGCCTGTAGTACATCAGTAATGGACAGGAGTACGTAGACATTGTTAAGTAAAGACGTTACTTCTTTTTTAAGCCTACCTCCTGACCCCCGCAATATTCTCTTTCACTTATTTATTTTGCTGATTTGGGGAACCTAAACAGAATAAACTATGGACCACCATTTAATTTTCAGTTCTAAATACTAAAAATTGAAACCTCTCAAAGCGCTAGCAGGTGCAGCTATGAGCAGTCATGCTTTTCCTGGACAGCTAATTTGCTTCAAATAACCTCGTAATTGCACATGAGTTGTGACGAAACACGCACCGTACTGCCGTGGTTCTGAGGAACTTAGGGAAGGCCGTTAATCTTGAGATGGGTGAGGGCAGAGAGCCTCTTGAAGACAAGCTGGCCGGACCCTTCGCAAAACAGCTGCCCAGACTTGGGCCACCTCCGTAACCTGCATTTGCCTTGTTCTTCCTTTTCCTCAGAGTTGGGACCCTGCATCTCATGGCCCTTTGCAAACTATAGCGTAGTCAGCTCTGCCGGGATGATCCTACAAAGTTGCCTCTTGTACAGCTCTTTCAGGAAGGACAAAAAAAAAAAGCCTCCGGTCGTATGGTAGTTGTCCCCCGTTTCCCCACTGCTCTCCGCTGCCCGGTCCCGCCCCACTCTCGGTCAGTCCCTCCCCCACTGTCTGTACCCAGGAGTCCTCTGTTCGTGTTCCGTGGCCTGCCCCTTCCCGCCCACCAACCTGATGATATTCTTAACATTTTCTTCTAACTCAAGAACACAGTATATAATACATATAACATACAAAATATGTTAATCAACTATGTTACTGGTAAGGCTTCCAGTCAATAGTAAGCTATCAGTAGTTATGTTTTGGAAGAGTCAAAAGTTATAGGTGAATTTTTCAACTGTGCTGGGGTCAGCGCCCCTAACCCCTACACTGTGCAAGGGTCAACTGTAATAACAGCATAATAGTTATGCAGAACAATATTTTTTGTTCTTAGGAAATATATACTGAAACAGTTAGGAGTGTATGATGTCTACAACTTAATTCCAAATTGTTCTGAAAAATATACAGGGTGGGGCAAAAGTAGGTTTATAGGTATGAGTACACGAATCAGAATTTATTCTTGTTATTAATTATTTTATTATTTGCCATATGAACTGTAAACCTACTTTTGCCCCGCCCTGTACATACATATATAAATACATACATGTGAAAGAGACTGAGAAACAACCGCAAGTATGAAAAAATATGGCAACATATTAACAACTGATAAATCTAAATAAAGATTTTATGAGTGTTCATTCCTTAAACCTCTTTATAAGTTTGAAAATTTTCAAAATAAAAAGTTAGGGGGAAATACTAAGATCCCAACACTATCATAGCTACTTCTCTCTGCAGCAGCATAAGAAACTGAGTTTCTCAGTGTGTTGATTACCAGAGGGAAAGTGGGGGAGGGGGCGGCAGAAGATGGTATACGGGGGACAAACACGATAAAGAAGACTTGACTTAGGGTAGTGAACACATAATACAACACACAGATGATGTGTTGTAGAACCAACCGTACACTTGAAACCTATATAATTTTATTAACCAATGTCATTCTAACATTTTGTTTATTAAAAAATAAACAAAAAGAAGCTGAGTTTTTCTTTCTCAACACAAAAAATTTTAAAGGTAATTTCAAGAAAATGGTAAGGTACTCAACCTTAATTTCAATAATTCTTTAATGTCCCCTGCAACACATTCATTTTAAAAGAAATCAATTTTGTAAAATGTTGACAAAAGCAATGGGTTTAAAAAGATGATAAAAAAGAAAAAGATGAGAGGGACCAGAAGAATGTAAGAAGGCTAACGCTATGAATCTTCATCAACATTTAACACAGTGGTTCTTTAGATCAACAATTATTATTTCATATTGTCTAATTAATGAAAAATTAATTTTCATTAACAATAATTTCACAACAATAAAAAAAGAATTTTAAGAAGTCGTAGGAAGAGAAGATAGACTTAAAGTCCTCTGCGTATTAGAGAAAATCCGCATGTAAGTGGACCTGTGCAGCTCAAACCTGTGTTGTTCAGTGTCAGCTGTATATTCTTAAAATGTAACCATAGTCCCCAAAAGTTTTTGATTGTTTTTTAGTGATAGTTTCAGTTTTTTTGATTGAGGAACCAGTCAGGCATCATGTATCGTGTTTTGTTGTTAGAGCACTTCAGTCTCCTTAATCTAGAACAGTCACCCTTTTTTTTTTTTTTTTTTTTTGCTTGTGTGACATTAATGTTTCTTAAAGAGTCCAAAGCAGTTGCCATATAGAATGCATTTGATTATTTCTGCATGATTAGATTCAGGTTAGACATTTTGGCAAGAATACTATGTAGATGAAATTATTCAGTGGGAATTTATAACATCAAGATACATGTTATAGGTAGTTCCATTATTGGCAGTGTTAAATTTGATCAGTTGGTTAAGGTGGGGACAAAATCATTTCATCAACGTCGCTACCAACAGCAAACCTACCAAGTGAAGTTCAGCATTTCTTTGCAGTTCTTTTTGCCCCCAGAATGTATCCCAGGGTTTCTGGTCTGGGCACTGTGAGTTACTTGAGTTTTCCCTCTGGGCTTGTGTTACTGATTTGATACGTGCTTAGCTCCATTTGTTATTTATATTACGTTTTTGGAGTTTTTCTTTTTTAACTAATATTTTTGAACATGCAGTATGGTTCATAAGTCCAAACTAAAAAAATGTATAAATACTCAGAAGTTTCCCTTCCATTCCCTATTTCTTTCACCCTGTTATCACCCACTCCCATCCACGATCATTTAAATTTGTTTTTTACTTTTCTGTTTTTTGTCTTTACAAGCAAATATATACATACTATTCTTTCCCTTCCTTCATATTTATAAGGCAGTGGGTCGCTAACATTTTGCTGTACATGGGTTGAGAGTGAGCATAAAGCACAGCTGACCCTCATTTAAAGATAAGTAAGAGCCAGTAGGACTAACCGAAGTGTGTGTGTGACCCTGCCTGCTCGCCGCAGCCTGTTTGTCCCTCAGGACCCAGTGATCGCCTTCTCTGGGAAATGCTCTCCCCTAGTTAGGTGCCCTTTGTTCTTTTATCACTGCTGTACCCGCTCTGTCACAGCACTTGTAGAACAGTTGGTAATTTCTGGTTTACTTACCTTTCCCTCCTCTGTACTGTGAATTTCTGCGGGGCAGTGTGTCTTTTATTCTCTGTGGGCGTCAAAACACCTAGCAGAGTAGTAGGTACTAAGTAAGTATTGGATGAGTGAGTAATGTAAATTTATGTATGTGTAAAACAGTAGAAGTTAAATACTTTTGTAGAATTTTATTTTATACTCAAATTAGTTAGAATAACTTTTGTTTTGATACAAATTCATGTGAAGTACCGAAAATTGTTTTATACATCAGCAAGCAGAAGTAGGAGCTTGTCCCGATTTAAGAATGAGCTTCTTAAGGACCCTGTATTTCCTAAACATACATCCTCTTGATGATGTCTAATATTGGGGGTTCTTAGGCCATTCACAGTAATCTTGAGCTCGAGCATAGGTATATGTAATGAGAAATGAAAACACCGCCGTTTGCTTCCTTTGCTTCCGGCTGGATACATGCTGGCGGTGAACGGGAGTTGTCTGGAAGTGCGTGCTGTTTGATGTAAGTCTTGTGTCAGACACATTGTGTCGCACACTTTCATCTACCTAGAGATACTGTTCCTTCTGTCGTTCAGGGGTATGGGGGAAGAGAGTCATTACTTTTAGGCCTTTGGTAGAAGCAGTGGAGAATGAGCTTGGGTAACTTGCTTCATTGCCGTTCCCTTCAGTATATGGAGAGTCTGCAAGTCAAAAAATCTCTGAGCTGCTATTTGGAAATCTTACAGAGCTTTCTGTACCTTCCTCGGCCCTCATTTGGTTTGGCCCCGTGTTTCACTGGTGCAGCTATAGCAGATAGGATTTAACTTTCTGGCTGTGATTAGTATCTGTTTCTATTTTAGGCAGTGCTGATGCAGTCCCGGGAACAGGTTTCAGAAGAGCTGGTGAGGTTACAAAAAGATAATGACAGTCTTCAGGGAAAGCATAGCTTGCATGTGTCCTTACAGCAAGCAGAAGACTTCATTCTCCCAGACACTATAGAGGTAACTTATTTTCGACATGATCAAAAATGTGAACAAGTATATTTACTGAAATGGCTATAAATTCTTCTTTTTTTAAAACAGGCTTTATTGAAATATAATTAACATACCTAATAATTCACTTATTTAAAATGTATAATTCCGTGGTTTTTAGTATACTCTTGGATACGTGGCCATCACTGTAATCAATTTAGAACATTTTCATCACCTCAGAAAGAAACGCTTTACCCGTTATTCCTTCACCCCGCAGGCTTAAGCAACTACCAGTCTACTTAGTGTCTGTAGATGGCCCTGTGCCGGACACAAGAATGGGATCATACAATTTGTAGTCTTCTGTGACTGGCTTTTATCACATAGCATACTGTTTTCAAGGGTCATTCACACGTAGCATGTATCAGTCCTTCATTCCTTTTTATGGCCGAATATTTTGTTATCTCTTCATCTACTGATGGACATTCGGGTTGTTTCTGCTTTGGGACTGTTATGAATAATGTTGCTATAAACAGTCAAACGCGGGTTTTCGTGTGGACATGTGTTTTGATTTCTCTTGGGTGTAAACCTAGGAGTGGGATTGCTGGGTTGTTAGGAACTCAGTGGTTAATTATTTGGGGATTTCTTCACATCCTCACCAACACTTGTCTCACTTTTCGAATATAGGTGTCCTAGTTGGGTGCGAAGTGGCATCTCATTGTGGTTTTGGTTTACATGGCCCTTTGTATATCTCCCTTGGAGAAATATCTGTTCATATCCTTTACTCATTTAAAATGTTTTTTGAGCTATAAGAGCTCTTTATATATTCTCCGTGTAAATCCCTTATCAGGTAAATAGCTATTTGCAGATATTTTCTCCCATTCTGTGGATTGTCTTTTTCAGTTGATGGTGTCCTTTGAAGCACAGAAATTTTTTATTTTATTTTTTTATCCTCACCTGAGAACATCCCCCCCGCACCCCCGCATTGCTTTTTAGAGAGAGAGAGGAAGGCGGGGGCAGGGGGGAGGAAGAGAAAGAAACATCACTTCGTTGCCTTCCTTAAGACACACTGACTGGGGATTGAACCCGCAACCTGGGTTTATGCCCTGGCCAGGAATCAAACCCGTGACCTTTTTGGTATGTGGGACAGTGCTCCAACCAACTGAGCCACACTGGCCAGGGTAAAAGTTTTTTAATTTCGATAGAGTCCAAACTACCTACTTTTTCCTTCTCTTGTTAGAGCTGTCGGTGTTATATCTAAGAATCCTTTGCCAAATTAAAGTTCTGTAAGTTATTCTTGCAGGACCAGATAGAGAATGCACCAGAAATTAAATGTTTGAAGGGATTACCAAGCAAGATTCTTGTGATGTTTGTTTTTCTGTTCAGCACTTAAAAGGGTATATACCACACTCACCCTCCTTTTGACTTCCAGTACCTGTTCAGCACTTTTAGTCACTTCCATTCTTCTGTGGTTGGGTGAGTCTGGGTTGCAAAACCAGGTTTCCTGGAGATGTTCATAACTGCTGCCTAACTTTCTCCACCCTTTAGTATCATACATTTTAATATCACTTAACATTTAAAAAAATATCTTAGGCTAAAGCCATGTAAACACTATAGACAGTATAGCCAGAGATGAAATTTCTTAGAGCAGTTTTCAAAACAAAATAGAAGAATGTTACTCATAAAACCCTTTTGTTCTTTTATTTTAAAAATTAGAATTGTTAAAAATTATTTAAAAATCAGACATTACATAAATTTATAGTTTTGTGAGTAATGGTTTTCCCTAAGCTTACCTCTGTACCCGCTACAATCTGGACCTCATTTTTTTTTTTAAGGGATTTCTTTTTATTTATTTATTTTTAAACAGAGGAGAAGGGAGGGAGAAGGAGAGGGAGAGAAACATCAGTGCGCAGTTGCTTGTTGTGCACCCCCTACTGGGGACCTGGCCGGCGTCCCAGGCACGTGCCCCGACTGGGAATCTGACCGGCGTCCGTTTGGTTCGAAGGCTGACGCTCAATCCACTGAGCTGTACCAGCCGGGGCTCGACCTCACTCTTTTTTCTTTTTCTTGTACGTACACATTAACATCGCTATTACTTCTGGTTTTCATTTTACTCATTCGCAGGGGCCCCCCTCCCCACTTTGTCATTAGCTCCTTGCTTCCCCTCTCATACCCACCCTCGCCCGCCCCCGTCTCAGCTCAGGTATTGGTATCTCCAGAGTGAGCTCTCTCCTTTTCTGCACTGGTGACTGATCTCATGGAATGTTCCGGGGACCTGTCTGTCTTTGCATACTACTTAGCACCTCTGTTAAAATTTCCCTTTGGCAGGAAAGTTTCCTCTCTTCCATGTTCTCTAGAAACTATTTCTTCCTAAATTTAAAAGAATAAAATAATCCAAGAAGCCTAGAAGGATGTAACCAGTCTAGCCTGTAAGCCTTGACTCTTAGACCTACTTCAGCAGTAAATATTATGAAATATTTCTTACAGTTTTTTACTTTTTTCCTGCTGTTCTTTAATTTATATACATTTGCTAGTTATCTAAGAATCCCAGTTTTTGCTTTAGAGTTGCTTTACAATATAATTGGCAGGACTTAAAAGAAGACAGTTAAAATTTAGGAAAGCCCTGACTGATACAGCTTGTTGGGCGTCGTTTCGCTAAGTGAAAGGCCGCCAGTTCAGTTCCCAGTTAGGGCACATGCCTGGGTTGGGGCTCCATACCCGGCTGGGCCATGTGTGAGAGAGAACTGATCAGTGCTCCTCCCTCACATCAGTGTTTCTCTCCCTCTCCTTTTCCCTCCCTTTCTCTCTCTCTAGAAATAAATAAATACAGCCCTTTTGAAAATTTAGGGGGAAAATAATATTTAAGCTGAAGTTATTACAACAAACAGCTGCTCCCCTTAGAAAGCCATCGCCTGTTGTTCTTGCCTCTAGCCTGACATCGTACTTTGCTTGTGGTAGACGTTCAATAAGTGGTTCAATGAAAAAGTAAATAATTTTTATCTTCCTATAGAGTTCACGCTTGTTTCTGAGTTTGTTTATTTGTTCCTTATACCCTAACTCTCCTCAGATTTAAGCAGTTATAGTAGAAGCTTCTAAGCTATTCATTGTGAATCCCACGTTGTAAGTCATTTAACGTTTTTATTTTTCTGCTTATAAAACAATTTTGAGGGAAAAATATATAGCTCACAGTACACACTTTTTGCCTGGAAATGTCTTATTTCTGTAATATGCCAAATGTTAACATGACATACATGATACCCGCCCCTTGAAGCCCCAAGTATGGCAGAATCGGAAGTCTTTAATTTTTGAACCATTTAAAACAACATCCGAGCCTTGGCCAGTGTGGCTCAGTTGATTGGAGCATTGTCCTATGAGCTGAAAGGTTGCAAGTTCAGTCCCCAGTCAGGGCTGATACACCTAGATCGTGGGTTCCATCCCTGGATGGGGCGCATGCGGGAGGCAGCCAGTCTCTGTTTCTCTTTCTCTCCCTTCCTTTTTCTCTAAAGATGAAAAGAATGAAAAGTTGTCCTCGGGTGAGGATTTAAAAAAAGAACCACATCTGAAATTCTGGTTGCAGAAAGTCTTTAGCCTCTTTTTTTTTTTTCTTTTACCCTCACAAACTGAATAATTATTTGTTTCTTGAATCCAGGAACTCCGAGAGTTGGTATTAAAATACCGCGAGAACATCATTAATGTGCGGACAGCAGCAGACCACATGGAAGAAAAACTGAAGGCTGAAATACTTTTCCTAAAAGAGCAGATTCAGGCGGAACAGTGTTTAAAAGAGAACCTTGAAGAAACTCTGCAGTTAGAAATAGAAAACTGCAAGGAAGAAATAGGTGAAGATAAAAGTGATGTAGTTTAGAATTGGGGGCACTAATTAAAACCTTTTTTCTGATTATAAGAAGTAATACATGGTCATAGAATGTAGAAAACAGAAAAGTATAGGAAAGAGTTAAGTAAGGGCTCAGTCCATTTTTCTAGATGTTCTGATATATCCAGTAATTGGGAGAGAGAGAAAAAACCCCAAACTCAGTCTTTTTAGGAGCTCTAATGGGCTCTCTTTAGCAGTTACTAAAAGATGGGAAAGTCCCAACTTGAACTCAGACCATTGGGGAATGTGACCGATAGGCGGCATTTCCTTGCAGGACTTTGACAGGTTAACAGACTCCTGTGGGGAATATCTCCACCACACACTGCGGGGTTAGATGCGGGTGTCCGATGGGGAGGGAGTTTATGATGGCAGCATTCATTCGTATGCACTCTGCCTTTCCCCAGGCTTGGCTCATTATGCTCATCGGTTGGGGGTAATTTGAGGAAAGGGCGTTGTTTTTCCCCCCATGTTCAGTACATATTTAACTTCTTTCATTATATGAGATTCAGTTCATGGTAGAAAAGGAGGAGTGGTAAGAAAAAGATTTAAATTCACAATAGTAAATGCTAACACTTCTCCCTCTTCTTTCCTTCTAGCTTCCATTTCTAGCTTAAAAGCCGAATTAGAAAGAATAAAAGTAGAAAAAGGACAGGTGAGTTTCATGGGTTTCAAATGAATCCCATCAGCAACCTGTAGTTAATTGAACCCCACTGTGCTAGACCCACGGAATAAAATATAGTTATGACGTGTCCCTGCCTTCAAGGAACCTTCTGCTAGTGGGAGAAATACAGTGGGAAAGGGGGGTGATGACAGTAGAGACCGTTATTGAGATTCTGCTCCGAGTCAGGCCACATGCCGACTGGAGGAGTTTGGGGAAGACCGAGATGTGACCGCAGCCTGGAATTTCCGCTGTAGGGGAGACAGGCAAGGCACGCTTGTGCCATGATACATCCTTACACCTACAGTAGAAGGATGTACAAAGTCTTTCACACACACGAGATGGTAATTTTCTAGATGGCTTAGAGTCCTCAACACAGCCCCACTCAGCTCTCTGGCCTCATTGTTCATCGACTCAGTGACCTTTGCCCCTCCCGCCCCTTCCTTCACATACTCTTGGCTGCAGCAGGCCCCGCCTCTGACACCCCACTCCAGCCCCATCTTCCCTGATCCTAGTTTACCAGCCCTCCAGCATGTGATCCCATGGGCCCAGCTGTCCATGAGTACCTCATTCAGACCTGCAGTTCCCTGAACTTCTCTTTTCTTCCCGTTTTAGTGACTTCTTTCTGGCTTTGCTCTCTTTCCTTCTAAGCTGTACCTCCTGTGGCTTGCTTCAGCGAGTCTCCCACTAGTACCTGCAGGTCCCAAGACTTCTTGTCTATCTGCTGTCCGGGCTCGATGCTGCCCAACTCGAGTAACCCCGGTGTGCACTTGCTCTGCCTCTACTCCAAGCTGCTGATGCCCCTGGAATGAGTCACACTGCGCACAGTCACTGTCAGTTGGGCCTCAGTCGTCAGCCTTTCATTTGGCCTTTCCTCACAGTTGCTGTGTCACATAGTAACACCACACCCCCTCACTCAGATGGTGGTCTTACACCTGTCATCATCAGGAGGGCCACCTTCAGCTTCCTGGCCCCTCAATTACTTGTTCTCTTACTTTTCTTTCCAGCCCTCTCTCCTGTCTCTTCAGAGATGACACCTGTTTGTGACTGGTCCTCTGTCACTGCCCTTGGGCTTTGGCTGAATCCCTCACATCCTTCGCAGACACCCTCTCAGCCTTCCCTTCTGGGTCATAGGCCTTGAACTTCTACCTTGTTATCAGTCTTTTCCATTACATGTATGTTTCCTGTTCAGAGGAGAAAAGTTTCTCTTTGGATTACACTTCTCAAGTTACCAATCTTCTTCCTTTTATAGGCTCTTGAGTAATCTCTGCGCCTCACCCCCCAGTCACTCCGCAGCCCGCGCGGTCTGGTGTCTGCCCCCACCGCACCGTGGGGTCGCGCCCGCAGAACTGCCGGCTCTCTAACCGCGCCCCGCCCTTTGCACTCCTGCTGCTGCCTGGGCTCTGACTTCAGTTCTCATCTGGCTTATTGTAACAGCCTGACTCCTTCCGCTGCCTCCGGAGTTTATCCCATTCCAGTTCGTCTTCATAATAAACCGAGGTGGTCTTTAAAAATGGTAAACAATGTCCCAGTCTGGTTTAAAACCCTCCTGTGGTTCCCTTTGCCTCCAGAGCCAAGTCCTTACTCCTTGGCCTCGGCAGCCTCGGCCTGAGGCCCCAGCACTCTGTGCTGTAGCTCAGCAGAAACTCACCGCAGGTCCCGGACACATTTTTTATTCACGTCAACCATTCCCTCTTTTTGGAGTCTCTCTCTCCACCTTCTCCTCCCTACCACCCCTTTTCTTTCCCCTGTAAAATTTTTCATCTTTTAAGGGTCGAATGTCATCTCTTCAAGGAAGCCCTTCCCAACTTCTCTTGCTGAATTAAATATTTCTTCCTCTGTGTTTACATGTCAGAATTATTTATTTACATCAGTCTTTCCTGATTTCTCCATCCCCAGGCCTTAGAACATAGTAGGTGCCTAATAAATGTTTAGTGAAAGAAAAAGGTCTTGAAGAATAAATAGAAGGTGCACAGAGACCAAAGGGTGAGAGGAGCAGCACAGGCAAAGCCCGAGAACCCGGGCTTCATTCTCCAGGCAGCGCACTGCGGCCTGCGGCGAGTCAGTTTCTCTTCCTTCCTTTCACAGTTGGAGTCCACATTGAGAGAGAAGTCTCAGCAGCTCGAGAGCCTTCAGGAAGTGAAAACCACTTTGGAAGAACAGTTAAAAAAAGAAACTACTGCTAAGGTGATATTTTTATTGGTAATTTAATTAAAAAGCAGTGCTAAGAATTAAGAATGTAGGATCACACCAAAAAATATATATTTCAGCTTTAAATAGTGTCACCTTTTGAAAGTTGTCTACTCTGCTTGCAGAAAGAAAATGAACTGATCTCATTAGAGCTGGGTGAGATCTGCACACTGCCCGCTCTGGGCCTGCGTCACAGGCCTCATGGCTTTTTAGGCGCTGGGCCGAAAGGGCCACGAAGCGGGCATCGCCCTGCCCATAGTTAGACGCACTGCATCAGAAGCGTAGTTCCAGTCGACTTGCCAAATACTGCATTGAATCGTATAGACTGCCTAAATTTTGATTATTCCAGTTAGAATAAAAGCGATGAAGCTACTTGCGTGGAAGGTTTCCTGGAAACAGTGTCTGTGTGGTCAGACCTTTAAGTGTAAAAGACCGTGCACACGGTGCTTGGCAGTCCTTTGTTTAAGAAGTGCCACGTGGCCCTGCTGAGGTGGAGACGGCTGGGGCTGCCTCGCGTGTATTCGCTGAGAATTTCCATGTCCTGACTGTCGTGGTTGTCGGAGGAAGTCCCCAGAGTTTCTGTCCCTGTGGCTGCAGGAGCTACTGATCTTGGTGGCTGCTTTTTGACGATTAACCACTGTCACCAGGCTACGGGGGGTGAGGGGCGCCTGTGTGCGCCCACAGTACGTGTGCAGCACTTCGGTCCTTTTTCCCCCCGCCTTCCATACTCATTTCATTTTAAGGCTCTAGAGCAAGTAGCTTAGGCAACTTGATACTCACCTTTCTTTAGCAGTAGAAGAATACAGCTTCCCAGATTTCCTAAGTGATTCTGACCCATGGCTCTTTGACGTTAATCCTCATTCAAAACTTGTATTTTTTAGGTTACTGTTGAACAACTAATGTTTGAAGAGAAGAACAAAGCTCAGAGGTTGCAGACAGAACTAGATGTCAGTGAACAAGTCCAGAGAGATTTTGTAAAGCTTTCTCAGACCCTTCAGGTGAGGCATTTGGGGAACTCTTAGAGCACCAAGCCAGGGGTCTTGGTACCCAGGAGAACTTGCCAGTCCTTGACTTGGCCACTGACAGTAGCTAGAGGATTAGACTGTCCTCTGTCCCAGCCCAGACACCTGCTTGGTCATTCAAGCCAAAAACCAGGTGTGTACTTCAGACGTGTGCCCCTTTCCCTCCCTCCTTGTCCGTAAGAGTCAAGTATAAAGTTCTTAGTAAACCACGTAAGACCCTTCCGAACCAGGTCTACCCCGACCTTCTTTTTCACCTCTCCACCTTACAGTTTATATTTTATGCTCTAGTGTATTTGAACTACTTGTGGTTCCTTGCCCACAGCATGGTAGTCCCTCTGGTAAGCACCGTCTCATCACCCGGACTCCTTTCAAGGCCCAGCTTAGCCTTGTCCTCCCCAAGGAACCCTCTGCAGGTCCTCACACTGGGCTCCATTCGTCCCCACCCACCCCCGGGCTGCCCCCGCGCTCCTACCGCCTCCAGTGACGTTTAGCATGTTGTGCTGAAGTTCTCTTTGATCCTGTCCCCTCCAAGGACCGTGGGTTCTCAGGGGCCAGGGGGGTCTGGGCTCCTTCCTGTCCAGAGCCCCAGCACCCTCCCCTGGACCTGCTGCATAGCAGCATTTGGGAATTGCTCCATCTCATCGAAAACAAAGTAAACCTCGGACAACTCAGGCAGGCGTCTGCGCTTAGCTCACTGTTGTTTCTCCAGGTGCAGTTAGAGCGGATCCGGCAAGCTGACTCCTTGGAGAGAGTCCGGGCAATTCTGAATGACACCAAACTGACAGACATTAACCAGCTCCCTGAGACATGACACTGTCATAGCAGGACTCTAGCCTGCACTTTGGGTTTTTAACTCATCTTTAGAGCAACATTAATTATTTAACTCTTAACTAAAGAAGAAGTCACAAAAAAAGGAAGACTGGAGAAATGTTTATTTCTAGTGGGAGAAGACTGCAGCACAGGAACAGCAAACAGCCAGGCTAATTTGCAGGAAAAAAACACACACTCAAAACCCTTTCAAGTGGGAACACTAACAGGACTCCAGACTTGATCCCAGCGGGCGTGGATCAGACGCGGTGATGGAGAAAGTGCTGTTTCCTTGCCTGTTTATCCACCGTTTCCCTGCCCTGAAGCACCACCCCAGTAGTGTTTGGAGTTACATTTCCTGTTTATACATATTGGAAGAAATGATTTTTTCTGTTGTCTAGAGTACATCAGTAACAGTATTCAGCTAGCGAGACGTGTAGTATGCTGTACGAATATTTTATATTAAAATACGAAGTTTGAGTGCAGGCCATTGGCTAGTGACTACATTTCCTAGCTCAGTTTATTGGTTGTTTTTTTTTAAACTATTTTAATTGCGTTGAAGGACCTTAAATGCTACTGAAACTTGCCTGAGAACGATTAAGATGTGGCAAACAAAACCAATTCAAGAACTGAATTAATTACGAGAATTCGAAAACTCGGCCGGGGCTGTATGTGTTGGAAATTGAAGTTAAAGGAAAAGCACAAGCAACTGTTTGGAAGCACTTTTTCTGCTACCTGGGCGAGCTGGTGCCAGCTACTCTTTTGAAAACTTTTAGTTATTGGATCAGTGGGAAAAAAACAACAAAACAAGCTATGTCTGACAACATCTAGTATGAATTTATAATCTGCTGCTTATTTTCAACTTGGATCAATGGGCCTGAGCGCTGTTTGTTTCTGAAGCATCAAATACAAAAATGGTGATTAACTGTTGGACAGATACCTACTTTGTATTCTTCTTTTATAATTTAGACCTGGAGTGTGATAAAGCCTCTGAAGTTGGGGTAAACCCGGCTGGTACGTTCATCGGTTAGGAAACGTGCTTCGTCATTTCCGAGGTTAGATCCCTTTCCTGTGCGGAGAAAGCGGCAGCGAACGGGCTGCTTTGGCTGCAGCCTGCAGAGGGCCGCAGGAAGCACGAAGGGTCCCGGCCGGGCTCACCTGCCGCCGCGAGCCAGTGGGACCTCCGCTGTTTAATTCGTGCTGCGGGTGGTTCCCACGTGAAGCTGATTTCAAATAATTGTGATTGGTGTTATTTAACAGCGGGCTACTTGAGGGGACCTTATGGTAATTAAGTGAATTAAGTAGATTGTTTGCCTCTTTGAAGGCCACCATCAGCTACAGTTCGAAATGAATGGTCTTTGTTACAAATGAAGTAATTATGGGCTAGCCCTGAAGATCTGAACGCCTGTCTCCATGGGACAAGATCAGGACTACATCCCTCATTCCTTGGGTGCTGGTTGTAGTCTTGCATTCATGATTACGAATGTAAAAGTAAATGTGAATTATGGAAACAGTGCTATAGGCCTGGCATGCATGAAACATTATTTTAATTGGTTTCAAGTCCCTTTGTATAAAGTGCTACTTGGTTTAGATAAAGGAAACATATATCCTCATGGAGTTACAGGGAATTTTATTAATTCCAAAATACAATCAGTTTATTTAAGTATAAGACTAGTCCCTTGGATAAGCCCTGAACTAATGTGTTTTAGAATATTAAAACTGGCACTATAACTGGGAAGGGTAATTCGTAATCTTCTTGAACTGAACTGTACCTCCTAGGGAACCGCCCTGCTGAGACACCCTGCAGACGCCTGCCTTCGCAAGGTGTTGCCAGGCCAATACAATCACGATCAGGGAACTGTGGTCTCTGCTGTGGCAGATGCAAACTGTCAGAAGCCATTCTGTTTGGAAAAGTATCCTGGAAAACCCCAAACTATGACTCTAGGTTTTGTTAACAAGCTGTTTCTGGTATGAAACAAACACTGTGCCACTATCCCAGGAGGAAACACTTTAAACTGGGTTTTCTGTATCAGTGGAAACTGATGTAGAAGGTGGGATTTAGCCTGTCTGGACAAAAGCTCGGTCGGGTTTTATGAGAGTTCCTGTGCTTGTGCTCAGTCTGTACGTGTTTTTCTCACGCATGTCTAACTTGATTTACTTCCTACCTAAAACTACCTTACCATGTGGCTTTTAATTGGCAGTCACTTGGCCATTTCTAGGCAGATACAGTATTACCTTTCAGAACCCATTTGGGAAGGTATAAAAGGGTTACCTAAAAGCTGAGAACAAAACCATGTACTGCATAGGAAATGATGTTTCTTTCTCCCTTTGAGGTCCTACACTTGTACCTCATACTCAGTAACACGTCCCTGGGGCGCAGTGCACGGCCAGCCTCGGCTCTGAAAGGTGATACTGCCTGTCGGAGTGAGCCAGCAGTGGCCTCGCAGTTGTGGGTGCTGGGCTCGGCTCTAAGCAGACTTCGGATGTAACCGTTTGTTTAACTGTACTGAAGGTGTGTCTTTAAGAAGAAAGTGTTCAAATTAAAAAAGCTGCTGCCTAGTATATACCGTGTGGCTTTTTCCTTTGAATTCTAAGGTCCTGTCCCTCTTCGGAGTCATAGTTTCTGGTGCTGGTACTTTCATATGCAGCTCTTGGTTGTGATTTTGTTCTACTATGGAGAAAACTCAGGGCTCATGGGAAGTCTCAGGCTTTTGCTTTTTAATTAATCCTAGGCCCTTGCTGAAAATAATCGACATGAGCTTATATATAAGGCACATTCCCATTGTTAAATAAAAGTATTTATTCAATAATTATAAAACAAGTATAAAAAATGACGAACAACCACACCAAAGCTCATCCAAGTGCCTCTTTATAAATTAGATAATGCTACCTGTTTGTTTTACAGTATGAGCTCAAGCCTTCACCTGTGTTAACTTCAGGTGTGAATCTGTTCCCGGCGGTGTCAGAAGTTTACATGATTACGGATGTCATTAATTTGCTTCACCATTTCTCTTATGTGTTCGCCCCTGTAAAAATAATCATAAAAGTCAGTCACTCCTGGGACTACAACAAATGAGTAAGTCATTAATACTA
Source organism: Mormoops blainvillei (assembly GCA_004026545.1). Taxonomy (NCBI): domain Eukaryota; kingdom Metazoa; phylum Chordata; class Mammalia; order Chiroptera; family Mormoopidae; genus Mormoops; species Mormoops blainvillei. The sequence continues at coordinate 110,301 of PVJD01003899.1, forward strand.
ATTCTTAAGAAGAATTTAAGCTAGTTAGTAATGTTGAGATTAGAAGTGTTTTGCTAAAATTAACAACTTAAGATTCCAGAAGGATAGTAACAGTGCTCACTATCCATCCAAGGCTACTGGTGGCACACAGTACTGCGGCTGCTGGGAATACTTAACAGACTCAAGGTAACAGAATTACCTTGGTCAATAAAATCTTATAATAAAGCCACCATTTTTAACCTACCACACTCATCTTTTAAGTCCTCATCTATCATTGGCTCCTATCTGGGCAGAGAAAGGCTGATTTTGGCACATGACTGCACAGGAGACGGACTTCGTAAGGACGGCTGATGGGCAGTACTACTTACTCCTCCTTCAGGATGGACTGGATGCACTTGCGCTGGTAGGCGCTGAGAGTGATGGTGGGTTTCTGAGGACTGAGTACCTTTTCCATCTTCCGCTGCTGATAGTCTTTTTTCATGGTAACCTGAAGAATCAAACAGAACACAGCTATTTCAGCTACGGGTTGCTACACATTTTCACAGTATCACTTCACAAAATTCTCTGTAGAATAAAAAGTATAAAATTTAGCCACCTGCATCCATTCCCACCTGTTTGATGGCATTGCCCAGATGTCGAAGCTGATCGGGTATCAGCTGTAATTCCTTCTTCATGTCTCTCTCACTGTCGGAGAGAACTGGCAGCCGAGAATGGAAACTGTGAAGCACTTTTTTCATCCTTTAGAAAAGGCAAGAAAACGTCTTCGCATAAGATCTCTGCTACTCAGGGGAACAACACAGCTAAAGCTCTACTTCATGGTGGGTGGGGGCCGCCCACACGACGGTCTGAGGGAGCACCACTGCACACTCTTCCCTGGCACATGCCTCCGAGGAGGGGCAGGGGAATCACTTCAGTGCTGTGGGCTGTTTTCCTTAACACTGTTACCGTCTGAGTACTTAACAGCATTAGTACCTGAGCAGCAGTACCTGAGGATGTTCTATAACCCACTAACCTGTTCATGATATCTTCTTGTTTTTCCTTGGCTTCCTCGTATTTGTCAGCCAGGCGCTCAGCCATTTCCCGTAGACTTTTCCTAATGGCATAAAAAAACGAGACTCTTAGGGTCCACCTTGACGGTGAAGCCAGCTAAGTGATCTAGTATTTTAGGGTAAGATATAGCTCTAGTCTTACTGACAGAATTTTTTAAATCTAGTTTAGGCACTTACCTTTCTTCTCGACAATAATTGAGATCTTCTAATTGTTTCTTTTTTTGGTCACATAGTAACTTGACCCTTGGAAAGCAAAAAAAAAAAAAAAAAAAAAAAAAAAGAAATTTAACTGGAAGCCTGGTCTAGGCCATTACCCATGGTCCGCCACCAGCTAGGGGCGGACGGCATGTGAGCAAAGCCATCCTACCTGCGCTGGATCTCCTCCTTCGCCAGGTCCTGTTTAAGAATGTACTGCTCTCTGAACACCTGCGTGGCTCTGCTGATGAGCTGCAGACATTCTTCAGGAGGAGGAGCCGTATCTTTCTCAGATGATCTTTGAAAAAAAGCATCTACCATCACTTTCTTTAGTAAAGCAGCTAAAAGTAGACTCGCGTCGTAGCTGCTTCCCCCTTTTTATGCTACTTCCTGCTTAGCGCTCTCAAGTGCCTCTGTATCTACCCTGTCTGTTCACTAGCTGATGAAATACACCCTGTGTTTTTCCAGCTCCAACACAGTACGCAGTATGTAAAATGAAATAGGTAGCTGAGAACAGAATGGATGAACAGTAATTGAGAAAACAGAGAAGGGAACCAGTTCTTAAGACCTATAACCCAAACCCCATACTTCAGAAATGCTGGATTTGCAACACTACGTTGCAAAATGCTTCTTATATGCTTTTCAAAGGAATCTGGGGTTTCAGCTAGAATTCGGAGGGGAGACTCTGCCACTTCAACATCTTCTTGGGTACAAAGCAGGGGAGGAGACGCTGGATGGACTGTGCTTCTGCAAAATAAAAAGAAAAACCACCTACCATGAAGTAATTTACTGCATTATAGAAAAGGACAGGCCACATTAGTCCCCATTATACAGTGCTCCTTGTGGAAAAGTACAAGAACGCACGTTTTCTTCCTTGAAGATAGCTCCTTGGGAAACTATCCCTTTATTCTACCAATGCTACCATGTGTCAAAGCATTTCAGACTGTCACTCCAAATTTTTTGTAAAGATCAAGGGAGCACAAAAGTATAAATTCATCATGGACTCTTTTTGCAAGGGCTTGAGAGCCAGTTAGAAGCCAGAGTCACAAATATAAAGGAATCACTCATTGCTTAGGTATAATTTGGGTTTGATCAAAACCAATATTCACTGAGATAACCACTATAAATACTGCATTTACTTCTATATAACTTGATTTCTAAAAATTACATTCACTCGAATATTACAAATATTCACAATTGCAATTTCAGAAAGCTGGAAAAACTGTCAACTTTAATGGCATGCTAAGTGACTTACTTTGAATGCAACCATAATCTGGGAATTTGTTAAACAATAATACTACATTACAGGCAACCTGTATTTCAGAGAGCTAGCAGAAAACAGGATTTAAATGTATCTAGATGACTAATGTTTCAGAGTCGTCTTTTCCTTTGGGATTCACATTTTTATTCTGGAGTAACCTTGTATGAGAAGGTCTTCACTAAAGGTAGGATGGGTTTTTAAAAATATACTTGAGCCCTGGCTGGTGTGGCTCAGTGCACTGAGCACCAGCCCACAAACCAAAAGGTCACTGGTTCGATTCCCAGTCAGGGCACATGCCTGGGTTGAGGGCCAGGTCCCCAGTGGGGGACGTGTGAGAGGCAACCAATTGAGGTTTCTCTCTTTCTCTTTCTCCTCCCTTCGCCCTCTGTCTAAATAAATAAATAATTTTAAAAATTGCCCTCCCCCCCTTAAAAAGATTTTATTTTATTTTTAGAGGGGAAAGGAGAAAGAGAGGGAGACAAACATCAATGTGTGGTTGCCTCTCACGCGCCCCCTACTGGAGACCTGGTCCGCAACCCAGGCATGTGCCCTGACTGGGAATTGAACAAGCGACTCTTCGGTTCTCAGGCTAGCACTCAATCCACTGAGCCACACCAGCCAGGACAAGTCTTGCTAGAGTTTTAAGTCACTTTTAGTTTAAGTAATAAAAACTGATAGTGAATTACTTTCCTTTCCATAACTTATCATTCTTCAAAGAGCACAGGAGTTCCTTAAAGGATAGCACATTAATGGCAGTATTTCGAACTGTATCACTACCTAGAAGCACATGCTTTGAAATGACACCAAGAGACCAGGGCGCCAGGCCTCTAGTGTTCAATGCTGATGGCTTGTTGGGGACCCCTTTTCCTGGGTTTAAAAAACTCAGAATGATATTCCAGGGCTGTTGGAAATAAAAATGGTCCTTAATAGCTTAATGTGAGTTCCTTAAGACAGAAGATTTCCACAGTTCACACTCTACGATGTCCCTCCGAGCTGGACAGAAAGGGAGAAGTTAGAGTGAGAGTAAGGACTCTGGAGTCAGAAAGCCCCGCGTCTGCAGCCTGGCTTGACGTGCTATTTCGGCATCTGCTGACCCTCTCGAGCCCCGCTTCCTCTCTTGGAAGACGGGCCTAATGGTGGTGTCCTTAGAGGGCTGCTCTGCTTACAGGGGCCGATGCAGGCGGCTGCCGCTTCACTTCGAAGCCCGGCACGCAGGTTAGAGCACAATAATCATTAAATATATGTAATTCTGCCCAGGCTGGTCTGACTCAGTGGATTGAGTGCTGGCCTGCAAAGCAAAGGGTCCCTGAATCGATTCCCAGTCAGGACATGTGCCTGGATTGCAGGCCAGGTCCCCAGTAGGGGGCGCGCAAGAGGCAACCACACTGATGTTTCTCTGCCTCCCTCCCCCTCTAAAAATATTTTTAAAAAATAAATGTATATATAATTCTTATTAACATAGTTCAGTAATTTTAGTATTCTTTCCCACAATTTGAAGTAAAGCTCTTAACTCTCAGCTAGCCAAAGAAGATACCAGAAATCATGCCTACAATAAATCCTATCTACCTTTCCAACCCTCAAGTCAGGAGCCAGAGCATCATCCAAGTATCCTCAGGCAGGTTTCCAAGGGCATTTTCCCAGCCTCGACTTTGCAGTTAGTAAGCGATGTGGGGAATACAAAATGGTACGTACAATAAAGGCCTTATGAGGCATTCGTAGGTACTGGTGATGCAGATCATCGTGGGGCCCAGAATGTCAGGGACAATCCAGAATCCTTGAATTGGAGCTGGCTGCCTGAAAAAACACACACAGTTAAGTTATAAAACAGCAGATGCAGTGGATCCGAAAGTGACGACACGGCTGAGGTTTGTCGCCTTCTCAGGCCCGGGCTATCAATCGCCTGCGGCGTGCTGTAACGCGTACAGCTTTGATTGGTTTGAAACAAGCTGTCACTTAACAGTCTAGGGGCCATGCGACTTCTCAGTCACTCAGGAACCCACAGCCTTGTGCTCACCACGATCTCGGCAGCTACCCTGACAGTGATGTTAATGCTTTACCTGTCTCTGTCCCCGCCTTGCACAGAAGCCCCAGCCCAGGGCCCAGCCCAGATGAGGTGCTCAGAAACTGCTGCCTGAAGAGAACTTTGGTATATTTCACATTAAAAACCCAATGGAGCCCAATATCTGTGCCACAGGACTTAATTCACAGCGCACAGCTTGCATCTCCCTCTTAATCTTGGTTCTTATTTCACTGAAGAAACTCAGAACTGCGGACCTCAGGGAGGGAGTTTCTTTCCTGCGAACTTTCTGCTCATCCCCCAGCCCCGGCACATGCCCGCTCCTGGACTGACGATGCCATCCCCTCACCTCCTCTGACGGCTGCTCCGTCAACTCTGCAGTTTCAAAATCTCCCTATTGTCTAATTATCCTCAGCATATAAACATGTTCACATCTCTTTCATTCCCAACACTCTCATGTCAAGCTCCCCCTAACCTAGTTTTTCTCCCCTACTCTTCAGAATCAGCAGTCTTTAATTGTAACCTGTACGAGGGGTGGTGGTAGGGGGAGTCTGGGAGGTTGAGGTTTTTTATTTTGTATTTGCAGTGTGAAATCCACACATAGAAGAGTGTACGTGTGCACTCTGTCACCATTGCCCAGGACAGTAATTAGACCAGTGCAGTGGCCTGGGACCTTCCACGTGACCCTCCCTGGTCACCACCTTCCCCTCCTCAGAGAGGTGATGGCCACTCTAACTTTGATGACACGTGCTCTTCCTCTGTTTCATAGTTCATTCCAAAGCGATACTGTTTAATTTTACCCGTTTTTTGAAATGTACTTAAGCGGAACTTTACCTAGTCTCCCCGTGCACTTTTTAGTCTGCCGCTCCCGCCCCGCCCCAGGGCATCTCCCCTCCAGTCTTCCCGGCAGCTCCACTCGCGTCTCCCCGGGCCGGGCCCCTCTGTCCCCTCTCGCTGGCTCTCTGTGCGTCTCCTCCGCACGTTCTAGGCTCTTTGTTGAGTGACCTTCGCCACACTCTTGGTCCCAAAGCTGACAGTCCCCACACTCATGCCATTCCCGCCCAGACCCTCCGGGCTCCAGAGCTGCACGTCCAGCAGGCTACTGAGCGGGGCCCCCGCTTGGAGGTCCCACAGGAACGGAGGCTCCAAGTGTCCCCATCAACACACCCCGTCTTCCCAAACAGACTTCTCCTGTGTCCCATGTCTCTCGAAGGCACCACACCAACCCGGTCGCCCCAGGCAGGGACCCGGGAGTCACTCTAGGTGTCCCGCTTTATTCTGGTCATCAGATACTGCGCACCTACCCGGCACTGCCGGGCAGTGAGTAGCATGAAACAGACACGGTCCTGTTCTCATGAAACATATTCTAGCAGTGGTGACAGACATTAGAGACACAAACATCCATTTTAACATACTACCAAAAAAGGGAAAACAACAGAAGACCCCTAAGTTAGGCTGGGGAATCAAGGAGCCCTCTCTGAATAACTGACATGAAGTTATGATCAGGAAGAGTAATTAACCAAGTAGAGACAGCAAACTACAGCTGCAGCCATGCAAACACCCTCCAGACAGAAGACACGGTATGCGGAGAGCTCCCGAAGCAGGGGCGCGCTTTGGGTGGGCACCTGATAAACTGATCCTCTCGGTGAGTCCGCCTGAGTGTAATGTGTACACACACGGACCTGGAGCACGGACACAACAGCTGTTCCCTGTGCAGGAAGAAGTTCTCACCTGCAGGGCAATGGCTTTGTACAAAGGATGTGTTCTACGAAGCACTTCTGTTCGGTAGCAAGTTCCTGCAAACTATCCTTGTCTTCTTCATCTACAAAGGAAAACATTATATTATGTACGTTAACTGAAACAGAAACGTCTCCAAATTAAAGTGCTGACAATATTAAATGCAATTAAGTTCCTGTCCCAGACCACTGCTTCTTAAGGATGCCTTTGTGACAGAAATCTGCTTAACAGGGGACCAGATTTTTGCCCCAAGATGGACAGTGGATTTTCCTCAGTCGAGTTTCTAAATGCAGAACTGTTTCACCCTGGCTGGTGTGGCTCAGCGGATTGAGTGCCAGCCTGCGAACCGAAGAACCAAAAATGTTTCACTGAGGAGAATAATTCAAGAAATCATTTCTTCTCAGAGTCTCTTCCTCGCCCACAATTTTTTTTTGGTAAGATTTTATTTATTTATTTTTAGAGAGATGGGGAGGGAGGGAGGAAGACAGAGAAATTCGGACATGTGAGAGATACATCAATCAGTTGCCTCTCACACGTCCCCAACCGAAGACCTGGCCCGTAATCCAGGCATGTGCCCTGACTGGGAATCAAACTGGTGACCTTCCAGTTCACAGGCCAGCACTCAATGCACTGAGCCACCACCAGCCAGGGCCAATTTTATTTTTATAACAGCTTTTTTCAAATATAATTCACAGCACCATACAACTCAGCCACTTAAAGCACACAATTCAAGGAGGCAGTGGAGGTGGATGTAAGTGGAAAGGGTAGGGGGGATGAACGGCGGTGGGAATAAATAAAAGGTGGGTTTTTAGAATATTAAAAGGGCTGCACAAGCAGTAAGAAACCCCCATGCCCGTCAGCAATCACTCCCTGGTTTCTGCCAGTCAGCCACGACCTGGGCAACAACCACGAGTCTACACCCGCCTCCGTGGGCTTGCCTGACCCAGACATTTCAGAGACGGGGGCAGACGAAACGAAGTTGTTTGTGACTGGCTTTGTTCTCTTAGCCTAATGCTTTCGAGGTTCATCCATGTCTGCACTTAATTCCTTTCTACTCTTGAATAATATTCCATTGTATAGACATTTTATTTATCTAATTACCAGCTGGCAGACACTAGGGTATTCAGCTGTTATGAATAATGCTGAAGCGAACATTCATTCACAAGGTTTTGTGTGGCCGTATGTCCTGATCCCTCTCGGGTATATATTTAGGAATAAAGCCACTGGGTCACATGGCAACGCTAATCATTTGAGAAACTGCCAAACTGTTTTCTCAAAGTGACTGCACTCTTTCACAGGCAGTATATGAGGGTCCCTATTTTTCCACATCCCTGTCAACACTTGTTACTGTCTTTTTAGTTTAGCCATTTTAGTGGGTGTGAAGTGGTATCTTGTGATTTTGTGGTATTTCATTTTCATGACTGAAGATATTAAACATGTTTTCACATGCTTTTTGGCTACCTGTATATGATCGATGGAACAATGTCTATTCAAATCCTTTGTCTATTTTTAAATTGGGCTATTTACCCTTTCATTATTGAGTTCGAAGAGTTCTTTATGCTTGCTAGATACAAGTCCATTATCTTGATTTGCGAATAGTTTTTCCCATTCTGTGAGTTGTTGTTTCACTTTTGTGATAGTGCTTTCTTCTAAGAATTGTATAGTTTTAGTTTTTATATTCAGGTCTTTGATGCATTTTGAGTTCACTTTTTGTATGGTGTGAGGTAGGGGTCCAATTTATTTTTATTTTTTTGGCATGTGGATATACACTTGTCTGAGTACCATTTATTTGTTTATTTGCTTTTAAAGGTTTTATTTATTTTTAGAGAGGTGAAGGGAGGGAGAAAGAAAGGGAGAGAAACATCAATGTGTGGCTGCCTCCTGTGCACCACCCCTGGGGACCCGGCCTATAACCCAGGCTTGCGCCCCGACTGGGAATCGAATCGGCAACCCTTTGGCGGCGCTCAGTCCACTGAGCCACACCAGCCACGGCTGAGGACCGTTTGTTCATGAGGCTGTTCTTCCCCCACTGGACTGCTCTGGCACTTTTGTCAAGACCACTTGACTATAAATGTAAAGGTACATTTCTGGACTCAGTTCTACCCCACTGACCTATATGTATATGCTTAGGGCAATGTCGCACTGTCTTGATTACCATACTTTTGAAAGAAGTCTCGAAACTGGGAAGTGTGGTCCTCCAACTTTGTCCTTGTTTTTCACCGTTCGTTTTGGCTATTCTAGGTCATGCGATTCCATGAATATTAGGATCAGCTTATCGATTTCTGCGAGACCTCCAGCTGGAATTTTGATGGAGACGGCACTAGCCCTCCACCTCGATCGGGGGCACCGCTGTTTCACAGTGTTAAGTTTTCTGGTCCACACACATGGGATGTTTTTCATTTACTTGGCTATTTTTTATTTATTTCAACAGCGTTTTATAGTTTAAGAATATGTTTTGTACTTCTTTTGTTAAATTCACCCTAAGTATTTCACTGATCTTAATGTTATTACGAATGGAATGGGTTTTTTTCCATTTCCCATTGGATTCGTTGCTAGTGCGCAACAAGAGAACTGATATTTGTCAAGTTAGCTTGTATCCTGTAACCTCTCTGAGCATGCTTATTAGTTTAAATAGTTTTTAAGTAGGTCCCTATGGTTTATTATGTAAAAGATCATGTCTTTAAAGGACAGAGATAGTTTTACTCCTTCCTTTCTAATCTAGATGGCTTTTATTTCCTTTTTTGGCTCCTTTCCTGTCTAGAACCTCCGCCGCAGCATTAAACAGAAGTGGCCAAGCGGACGCCCTTTTGTCCCTGATGTTAAGAAGAAAGTGTGGGCAGCAGAATTTGTAAACGATTGGGTTGGCCAGTTAGCTGAGGAGATTTCCAAGAAAATCGTGATAATGTCGCCTGATCTCTTCCTGCTGTAAAATGTGAGAAAAAGTATAACTGAGGGAAGAACTATTAAACAAAAAGGAATAGGGACTTGATGATTTGGGAAATCCTCAGCCTGTCGGGATGGGAAAGATGCTAAAATTAGGAGAAAGCATGCTTTAAGAGAGAAAGCCACTGGAGTGGCTGCTCAATCTTTGGCTAATAGCTCAGAAAGATCAAAAAGTCAATATTCAGTCACTCAAAAGGCTCTTTGAAGAGACTAAGACTATGACTTAGATACTTCAGCAGAAGCCAAAAACAAGAGATAAAATTATCTTAGATCTGTGGATTGGCCTCTTGCGTACTACACTGACCCCTCAGGATATATACAGAAGATCCAAAATGTTCTTAGGATGCCTCGACTGGCGTCACTGAGCATCACCCTGCAACGCAGAAGTTCCTGGACAAGGCACATGCCTGGGTTGCAGCAGGGCCCTAGCTGGCGTGGGTGCAAGAGCCAACCAATTGATGTTTCTCTCCCTTTCTCCCTCCCTTCCCCCACTCTCTAAAAAGAAGTAAAAATCTTAAAAAAAAAAAAGTGCCTGAGATTCTGATTAGCTGTAGAAGCACTATTGGCTTGGACTGAACAGGTCGAAGAATGAGAGAAGGCTGTTCCATGGCCAAAATTCCTCCGACAGGAAACAGGCCAATGAAACTGCTCAGTACAAACCGATGCCGCCTTTCCAGAAAGATGAGGGGGGCAGAGCTGTGAGCCCGCAGGGCTGTTTCTGAGCACGGGAACCCAACAGAATTTGGATTTTGAAACTGTTTAGGCCCTGTGGGGCCTTTTTTCCTTTCCATGTTGAACTGGAACCTCTATTACTGACACTTTTGCTTGTGCCCCCGCTGTGTTCTGGGAACAGATAACCTGTTTCCTAATTCCACAGGTCCACAGACAGAGCAGAATTTTGACCCAGGGTGGATTATACTCAGAGTTTTATCCAGTTTGATTTAAATGATTTTTAGGTGATGAGACTTGAGCTCCTGAGATTTAGATGGGATTCAGAACTTTGTGTTGCTATAATGATGTTAGTCAGTGTATTTTGCAAGTCGGTCAGATGTGAATCTTTGGAGACGCTGGGGGCGGAGTGTAATGAGCAGGAAAGTGGACTCCTTAAAATGTCTGTGTTCTGATAACCCCCAGTGCCTGGAGCTGTGTTGGGTTACATGGCAAAGGGGAAGAAAGTCTGCGGGTGGAATTAAAGTTGCCCACCAAGTCTCTTTCGGACAGAGACTGCCCTGGGTTATCTGGCTGGGCCCGGGGTTCTCACAGATTCCCTCGAAAGTCAGAGGAGAGCGGGTCAGAGTGACACACAGAGGAGGACTCAAGCTCACCCCACCCTTGCTGGATCTGAGGATGGAAGAGCGGGGCTACAAGCAAAGGGGGGCAGTGGGAGCTGGAAAAGGCCGGGAAATGGGTTCTCCTCTAGAGCCTCCAGAGAGGGCCACTCCTGCCCAGCGAGATCATTCTAGGGTGTCTAACCTATAGAACTCAAAGATACTAAATCTGTATTATTTTAAGCCGCTGAGTTTGCGGTGATTTGTAACAGCCACAGAAAGCTAACAGAGCCCTGGCTGATGTGGCTTCGTGGATTGGGCGCCAGCCTGCAGGCCAAAGGGTTGCCAGTTCGATTCCCAGTCAGGGCACATGCCTGGGTTGCAGGCCAGGTCCTCAGTCGGGAGGTTCTTGAGAGACAACCACACACTGATGTTTCTCTCCCTCTCTTCCCCTCTCTATAAATAAATAAATAAATAAATAGCTAGCAAGCTAACAGAGAAGGCACTTGGTCTATCACCATTAAGTGTGGTGCTAGCTGTGGGTTTTTCATAGCTGCCCTTTGTCAGTTTGAGGAAGTTCTTCTCCATTACTAGTTTTGTGAGTGTTTTTAACATGAAAGGCTATTAAATTTTCTTAAATTCTTTTTGTGTCTGTTAAGATGATCACATGCTTTTTCTCCTTTATTCTATTGGTATAGTGTAATACATTAATTGATTTCTGGATGTTAAACTACCCTTGCTGGATTTGGTTTGCTAGTATTTTAAGACTTTTTTACATCTATATTCATAAGAAATATTTGCCCAAGAAATATTTTCTTTTCTTGGACACCTTTGTCTGGTTTTGGTGTCAGGGTAATACTGACCTCATACAGTGAGTGTGGAAGTGTTTCCTCTTCTGTTTATGGAAACCTTGTGAATAACTGGTATTAATTCTTCAAATGTGAATCCACCTTGTACTGAGCTTTTCTTTTGGGGTAGTTTTTGTTTACTAATTCAGTCTCTTTACTTGGTATAGATATATTCAAATTTTCTACTTCTTGTTGAGTCAGTTTTGGTGGAAATTCGTCCATGTCATCTAGGTTATGGAATTGGCATGCGCTTGTTCACCGTATTTCATTATAATCTTTTATATTTCTATCAGGTCAGTAGTAAGATCCCCTTTTTCACTCCTAATTGCAGTAATCTGAGTCATCTCCCGTTTTCTTTTGGTCACTCTGGCTAAAGGTTTGTCAGTTTTGTTGATCTTTTCCAAGAACCAACGTTTGGTTTGCTGACTTTCTATTCCAAAATTATTTTTTTATTCCAAACTACTTTTTGATAGATTCTGTGAAACACACTGAAAATGCACAAAAAACTCACCTGATCCAAGAAACTTATGAAGTTTGTGAATCCAAGTCAGCCCGACGCTATGCACGCCAGCCTCATGGGTACAGTGGTATCTTGAGGGACACTTGGGATCTGCAGATGAAATAATGAACGGCATAAAGATAGCCATCAGAACTGAAAAAAATTCACCCAGCAGCCCCAAACGCATTTTTTGATGAGTGATGGACGATCTACAGGATATTCATATTTCATTCCAAACGCCTATGTGAGGTGTTTTGGAAATTTTAAAATGTGAATTCAACTTTCAAATATATTTTAAGCATTTTTAAAAGTATAATGAATAAACACAATCCAAATATGTTACTTTCAAAATGTTAACAGAATAGTGTTCAAAACATAAGCACTTGCTGTCGGGTAACTCATTTATGCCTGCTGCCAACCTCTGTGCATTTATGTACGGCTCTTCACGATGCAATGGCTCTTAAGAAAGGTTACAGCTCTGCAGGAGACCTATGCTCGAACACATCTATCTGCTTACATGAAATTGTGGGAACAAGTGCATTCCTACAGCACAGGTGCACTGAAAAGACTTCAGTCAACTGGTTAGTGAACAGTTCTGTCATAGTATGTCAGGTATGAAACGTGAAGTTCTACTTGTCTTGATAATGTTGACTTACAGATAGTTTCTAAGTTTATTTTAAGTTCTGGATACAATTTTTGTTTGACAATCATTTATATTTATACCAAGAAATATGATCAGCTGTCACATAATTTTAATGAAATAGTCTGTACTTCTTTTGAACCCTAGTAAGACTATCCTGAGACTAAAGATGAGATTTTGAATACTTACTGATTTACAAATATTTATTTCCGTGACTCAAGGTTTCTGAAAATAATATAACTAAAACAAGATACAGAAATAAGCATACGCTAAAGCTGATTTAAAATGGTAACTGGCCCTGGCTGGTGTGGCTCCGTGGGTTGAGCACCAGCCTGCGAAATGAAAGGTCATGGGTTTGATTCCCAGTAAGGGAACATGCCTGAGTTGCAGGCCAGGTCCCCAGTGGAGGGCGTGCAGGAGGCAACTGATCGATGTGTGAACACTGATGTTTCTCTCATCTTCCTCCCTCCCTTCCCCTTTCTCTAAAAAATAGATAAATTTAATAAAGTAAAATAAAATGGTAACTGTCATGCATAAGCTTCCATCTTAAAATTTTCTTTTTTCTAATAGCCTTTCTTTCGTTTTCTCCCCTCACCTGAGGACATTTTTCTCACTGCTCTTAGAGAGAGGGTTGGGGGTGGGGGGCAGAGACAGAAACATCGGCGTGAGAGAGGAACATCAAGCAGCCGCCTCCTGTGCGCCCCCCGACCAGGGACCGAACGTGCAGACCGGGCGCGCGCCCCGAGCGGCGGCGGAACCCGCTCCCCCCTTCTTCCTGCCCACTTTCCGGGACGCAAACGCTGTAAAGTGGGTGTTATATTACTATCTATTTCATGTGTTGCGTTCTGCATAATACCTCTGGAAAAGGCACTGTGCCGTAAGAAGTTTAAAAACTCTCAGTCTATGGCAGTCGCCTCTCTGAACAATAAAACACTGAAAGGCTTCCTTCCATCTGCCCGTACTTGAGACTTTCACACCCAGATCGCCTCACCAGGTCTATGATTATTTAAAACGGCATTTCAAAATGTGCCTGTGGCGCTGAAGTCAGAAAAGTCTTAATTTTGGGATGTGACAGAGATCTGTTATGAAAAAGAGGCAACATTAGTAACTGAAGGAGGAAATTTGCTAGATGCCCCCCCGCCACGTGACAGGTCGTTATTTCACTTTTGACACTAAGAATATGGGTACATTTCAGTGATTGTAATATGTCTTTTGTACAAATATGAATGAGTCAAGAATTTATTAGTTTCACATGAAAATGTTAACTCTCATTAGAAGAACCAAGATAAAAACGCTTATATTTAAGATTTCCCAAAGGTATACACATGTATCTGATTAAACAGATTTTTAAAAATTTATACAACTTAGACTCCTGGTCAAGAGGGAGACATAGGTAGACATGCTTCACCTCCTCGTGCAACCACAAGAAGAATCACAACTTAACCTCGAAATAAAAAACACCAAGAACTGCCAGAAAATCGCACTGTATGGAAGTCTGACAACCTAGGATTTAAAGAAGCCATATTCATCCAGGTGGGTAGGAGGAGTGGAGACAGGGAGCTGGGGTGGAGGGGACATGTGTGGCATGGAGCAATGGCAGCAGGACAGGTGGTCCCACATTTGTGTGTGGTGGATAAAAATTGGGAGGGATACCTTGCGAGTGAGCTATCCCAGCCCTAGGGCAGCCACACAGCCCGGGTTCCAGCGCCAGGAGATAAAGCCTCATAACTCTGGCTGTAAATACTAGTTTGGGTTTGGGGCTGTGGAAGAAACTGCCAGTTATTCAAGAGAGCCCGTTTAAAGGACCCACATGGACTGGAACATACACAAATCCACCACTCTGGGAATCACCACCAGAGCTACAGCTTAGAAGGGTGCCAGTTGCACACGAAAGTGGGTGAAGTGACTGGAAATGGGGCAAGTGCCTGGTAAGCCTACAGAAGCCAGGCAGCGGCACTGTCCCCTCTCTGACCTCTCCTCCTGACACAGTGCCACAAAGTGTTTGCCCTTAGGTATTTGCTACAGCACATACAACTTAACAGGTGCGATAAGACAAGGAGTCAAAGCAGCTCTACCTAATACACAGAAACAAATACAGGGAGGCCGCCAAATTGAGAAGACAAAGAAATATGGCCCCAATGAAAGAACAGAACAATACCCCAGAAAAAGAACTAAATGAAATGGAGGTAGCCAACTTATCAGATATAGAGTTTAAAACACTGGTGATCAGGATGTTCAGAGAACTCACGGAGTATGGCAATGACATAAGGGAAGAAATGAAGGTTACACTATGTGAAATAAAGAAAAATCCACAGGGAACCAACAGTGAAGGGGAGGGAGCCAAAATTCAAATCAATGATTTGAAATATAAGGAAGAAATAAACATTCAATCAGAACGGAATGAAGAAACAAGGATTCAAAAAAACAAGGAGAGTATAAGACAACTCTGGGACATCTCCAAAAGTGCCAACATCCAAATCATAGGGATGCCAGAAGGAAAAGAGGAAGAACAAGAAATTGAAAACTTATCTGAAAAAATAATGAAAGAAAACTCCTCCCATCTTGTGAAGAAGCTACATATGCAAGTCCAGGAAGCTCAGAGACTCCCAGAGAAGTTGAATCCAAGGAGAGACACACCAAGACACATAATTACATTACCCAAGGTTAAAGATATGGAGAGAATCTTAAAAGCAGCAAGAGAAAAGGAGACAGTTACCTACAATGGCGTTCTCATAAGACTATCAGCTGATTTCTCAAAAGAAAACTTACAGGTAAAGGGGCTGAAAAGAAGTATTCCTCATCTATAAAGCAAAGTTTCAAGACAATGTTTAGACTCTATCTCTCCAAATACTGTTTAATTAGACACGCCCAATGAGTTCTCTCTGCTGGTCCATTATAGGACTCTATCCCCTTAACTGTTTCGGCTCCACTTTCACACAAAGTCATTATTATCAAACCTATGCAAGTTGGTTAGTGGGACCATAAGCTGATGGAGTCAGGCTGCTTCGAGACTGAACGTCTCTCTCTGTAATGCTCAGAAGAAAGCTATGAAAGGTATGGTCAGCTACTCCAGCTGAGTGAGCTTCCTCATTCTTCACAGAGAAGGTAAGATCCTAGAGGAGCCTCTAAGAAATTGTGGAGGGGCAAATAAAATTACAAAATTTTTGTGTTAGTAGGGACCTTAAAGATCGTCTGACATTATCCCTATTGTTTTCAGAGGAGAAAACTGAGGACCAGAGAGGGCGAGTGAGTGCCCAATACCACAGAGCCTGTTAAGGTTAGGGCTGTGACTAAGGCCTGAAGGGCACTCCCGGCTCCTGGCCACACGGCCCTCCGCTCAGCTGCTCCGTCTCAGCAACAGTCTTTACCTGCTGCACCTGTTCATCCAAGAGCTCCCTGGGTGAGCAGAGATAAGATGTCAGATGAGTTAAAACAGAAGAAAAAATGATAAAAAGGATAACATTTAAATTGGGTCTGATTATGACAAAATGTGTTCTAAAAAAATGAAGAAATCTATTTTATTCTTTTTTTTAAGAAAGCTATTTTAAAGAGGTATCTTAGTATCAGTATATTATAATTTGATTTTTCAAATGTATTAAAGTTTGTATACCTTTAAGTATTTGAATCATGGAATCTACTTTGGATTGAACCAGGAAAAATTCACTATTATAAATCTGGGTAGATCCAGACTAAAGACCACTATCTTAAGACTTGGAAAATTTGCTCAGCATTTCTTGGACCTAAAGTGTAATGTATGACTAAAAGAGCAGAAAAAGTCAGTTAAATTCTTAAAGGCTGGAACCACAGAACAAATAAACAGCACAGAACAGTATGTGATAGTTTTAGTATAAATGTAACAGATTAAAATAACTAAATTTAATGAATACTCAAAACGCTAATTCAAAAAGCTATATGCACCCCTATGTTCAGTGGAACATTGTATTAGCCAACATATAGAAGCAGCCCAAATGCCCATCAACAGATGACAGGATAAAGATATGGTACATACATACAATGAAATATTACTCAGGCATAAAAAAGGGAATGAAATCTTGCCATTTTTGACATGAATGGACCTAGAGGATATTATGCTAAGTGAAATAAGTCGGAGAAAAATACCATATGATTTCACTTGTGTGCGGAACCTAAAGATCAAACAAAATAGAAACAGACCCATAGGTACAGAGAATAAACTGAGGGCTGCCAGTGGAGGGGGATGTGTGAAAAAGGTGGAGGGGATTAGTAAAAACTGGTTGTTACAGAACCATCACGGGCATGTAATGTACAGTACAGGGAATACAGTCGATGATATTGTAATAACTGTGTGCCAACTGGGCACTAGAATTATCGGGGGCGGGGGTTCATTTTGTAAAGTATATAAATACTTAACCACTATGTTGTACACCTGAACTAATATTAAGTATTAAATGTAAACTGTGATTGAAAAAAAATACTGTACCTGTGTGAAGTTTGATTGGACAAGAAAAGTCAGAATCAAAGGGCTCATCCTCTCCAGATGCCAGTTTCAGGGCTAGCTCCAACTCAACACACTCAAAGACGTACAGAGAAGGAATGAGGTCAGCCCTGGAATCCCAAGACTTCTCTGACTGTAAAAAAAGCATAATTTTAGTCTTTTATGTTCACTTGAAAATGTCAACAATGAAAAACAAAAGCAAAGAGCTGAATCGAATACTGCTTTCAAAGTTTTAATTCCGCCCCCTATTCTGACAGTGTGTTGTTATTCTTCAAAGAGAAAAAAAAATCTCTCTTCTTTTAGGAAGAATAAACAAATTTAGAGAAGAGTTGATTCATCGATTCAAAGGTTCTTTATATCTGTCACTGAAGAATGCCAATTTAGAGTTCAGAAAGGTATGTTTAGGTTGGCAAATCAAGTAAGTTGGGCACCTTCTAACTTCTTCCCATGTAAATTTTTAAGTGGGCTTCAATTGATTTTAAGTGTTTAATTCCCAAAATATACATAAGTGCCAGACATAAACTAAATTCCTAATATATATTAAGCATTTATATTGGCCCAGAAGTAGACTTAAGTGTTGGAGATACAAATATACACACACTAGACTGACTTACTGTTTGGTCGTCTTCTTCTTCCCCTTCCAGCACAACACAGTGATACAACATTCCCGACTCAGTGGCGATCACTAAGATGTTGGGGACACAGGGCAAGCAGAGGACGGCACAAGCGTCATAACCGTAGTTGTCTTCCGCTGCAGGGTGCATGGGCAACGGGCCTAACGGCTTTCCAACGTCCCCAGGGCTGGAGAAAGAGTGAAACAACTTTGGGAGAAAAAAGTGTTGGTGCTGTAAGCCCTCTTTTCTTTTCAAAACACACTTACATGACACCATATTAGACCATGCCTGGTTTTAACTACTACCTACGTTCTTATGATTCCCAAATTTTTTTCTTCTGAAATGTAGCTTATCTTCAGGGCTCCAGTCCCACATATTTAACTGGATTAGACAAAAACGTTTACTGAGAGCTAGCTGACACTCCTACGGAACTGATGGGTTAGCTGGTGAAACAGACATTTAACCGGAATTACTAAACCATGTGATAAGTGTAACAACACAAGGCTTTACAGGAGTCAAGGGAATACAGAAAAGTCCAGAGAGAGAGATGTGTAAGAAAGGTATCCAAAACAAGTAATATCAGTGGAGAAAGAGTCTTCTGGGAAAAGGTGGTAAATACCCCAAGCTAGGGACCAGCACACACAAAGGCCTGGAGGCATGGAGGACGCGGAACTAACAAGAAGGTGACTTGGCTTAGTGTGCTGGGAGGCGAAATACAAGGTCTAAAGCAACAGAGAAGTAGTGAGGCAGACACTCAGGACTGGCGTACAGGGCAGATCATCCTGTATGCCGTGTGAGAGTGCTCAGAGTCTATCTGCTGGGGACAATGTGTCACCACAGGGTTAAATCAAGAGTGACTGACTAAGATTCATCTGGCAGTGAGATGCAGTGAAAAGAATGACAGAGAGGGGACCAAAACGGGATTCAGGGCAACAATGGGGGAATGATCCCGGCAGATGATGATGAGGGTCTGAAGCAAGGACAAGGGGATGGAGAAGGATGTGTACATTGAAGAAATGTTCACAGTAAAATTAATAGAATTTTGGGACCGGATTGGGCGTAAGAGAATGTAGATGACTTTCAGGTTTGGGGCTAAGGTGGACAAGTGAGGGCCAGGTGGTAGGGGACAAAGGGTTAGGGAGAGCGGTGCTGTCACACAACATCTCCTGAGGGAGATCACGTGGGGAAGGCAGAGAACACTTCTGTCAAGGAGAGTGTAACTGGCAGTGAAGCCTCACCATTCTGCAATCTATCAAGCCGTTTTGTGTTTCTCATCTTTGTAATTTTGCATACTCTCTTCTCTCTCCTGGAACTACAGAATCATAGGTGTGGAGACCATTTCGAGGGTTATCAGCTGCGAGGGAGCAGGGGGAGAACGGAGGAAAAGGTGCAGGGATTAAGAGGCCTAACTGGTAGGTACAGGGAGATGTTAAGAATATAGGAAATGGAGAAGCCAAAGAACTTATGTGCACGACCATGGGTATGAACTAAGGGGAGGGACTGCTGGGGGGACGGGATGTACCAGGCAGAGCGGAGCAGAGGGGAAAGAACTGGGACAACTGTAATAGCATAATCAATAAAATATTTTTTAAAAATAAAAATAAAATCAAAATTCTTTACCATGCCTTGCAAGTCCTTAAAAAGAACATAAATAAAATAAAATAAAATAAAATAAAATAAAATAAAATAAAATATGAAAGCCAAGACTGAAAGGCTGCAACACTTCCACAAACTCAAAAACACAGATCTCAACTCTATCACAATCTATACTGGAGCACAAGCTGGACTTCCAGTTAGGTGGGTTACTTCCTCAGCGTACCTGTGTAACAGACTAACGTATGTAAGGAAAGTCTCCCCATTCTCATATAAGATGTACAGCGGGTATGCCACCACTTCGTCTTTGCCTTTTTGTCCAAATACGTTCCTTGGGACTGCTGCCAGCGGCCCGAAGTCAAATGCAACTGCTGTCTCCCCTAGAGAGGCCGTGTACGTCCTTCTGAAATGAGATTTAACAACAATCTTGTTGAAAACAAGTCCAATAACAGGCGGTGGGACGGAATTTGTACTCAACAGAGAACACAAAAATTATGAGGCATGTTAAGCAATATTTGAAAATTAAGTGAAAGAAGCCATAAAACTGTGTAGTGCTACTTTAATTTTAAATATTTAAACACACACACACAAATAGTAAAAATATACACATACAGACATGTATAAACACAAAAAAGAAACAAAGAAAATATATAAAAACATTTATAGTTATCCTTGAGCAGTAGGATGCATTTACTTCGCAAATATTTATTAAGTATCTAGTCTGTGCCAGACACTGCGGTAGGTGCTGGGAATGTATCAGTGACTTAAACGAAGGCCCTCCCCTCTAGTGACGGAGACCTACAACAAACAGAGGAGAAATGAGCACATAACACGAAGTCAGAAAATGATGCTATGAAAAAAATAAAGCAGGGGAAGAGGATATTGGTGGAGGTGCTGATTTAGACGAGGTGGTCTGGGAAAGACTCTGACAAGGTGACAAGGTGAGACAAGTCCGGGCTGCGTAGCGAAGGGCAGTCACGGCGGAGGGAAGGGCACATGCGAAGGCTCTAAGGTGGGGAGCTGGCTGATGGTGTCTACAGAAATGGCAAAGGGGCCAAGGTGGTTACAGCGAAAGGGCCAGGGCACAGAGAGGAACGAGGGTGGAGAGAGAGGGCAGTCAGGGCCAGGCCTGAGGCTCTGGAGGCCCCGGCAAAGACTCTGGGAAATCAGTGGGGTGTGGAAGGCGAGAAAGTAGAATGATCTGCTTTATGCTGAGAGTACCATTCTGGCTGCTACACTGAGATAAACACAGGAGATTACAAAACTAATATTTTATTTTCTTAATATTTTACCACAGTTTTCCCAGTTTTCTACAATAGGTATATATTACCTTTATAATCAGGAAAGACAAATGATAAACCATGCTGTTTTTACAATTTTAAAGTTAAGTATAATTGGTTACCCCAACAGATTCCAGTTTAATACAAGGGTGATGAATACGGTTATTATTTTGACCACAATTTCATATAGTTGAGTCGACAGTATTCTAAGGTATTGGAAGTGCCCTATCTTAGTTTATCACATGGAAAGGTATACAGTATCAGGATGCAAAAAACGAGAAGTCGCAGTATCTAGAATAAAAGAACTGCGTGAGTTCAACTGAAAAATCAAGACAATAAATGGGAACAAACAGACACAGAAATTAACTTAAAGAGACTTAACTCCCAACAATTAAAACTTAACTGGAACTTAACAAATACAGCAATATTTCTAACGCTCTATCTAATAATGATAGTAGATATCAATTAATGAGCACCTATCTGTGCCAGGACATATGCTAAGCACTTCTAATGTGTAATCTCATTTATTCTGCACAATAATCCTGATGAATGAACACTATTACTATTTTTTATATTCATGGACATGAGGCTTAGTGCAATTGAGTAACTTGCCCAGATGGCATAGCTGACGAATGGCAGGGCTGAGATTAGACTCTAATCTAATAGATTCTACTTGTGCTGATAACTGCACGGCTGTCCTGCCTCTCATCTAGACAACGTGTCTGTCGATGGGCAGCCGGTAAGCTACGGAAACACACCGCTGGGGAGAAAATGCCGACATCGGAACAGGCCCTATCAACGCCCGGACGCAGTCATTTCCCTATTGTGGAGATGGAGACACTGAAATCTAAGTAGCTGCTGCTGTGATACATTAATATCACTTAACTGAAACGTTCAATTCTGGGACTATCAAAGAGAAGTGGAAGTGGTCCCGGGCTGGCAGCAACCTCTGACTCCTAGGGGAAGCAGATAAAAATCCTCTGTGGGGGAGCATGCCCAAAACTCAGGCTCCCAGTATTCCCAAACATCAGCTGGACAATAAACTCCAAATGGATTAATGACTTCACTCTAGATCCAAAACTGTAAAACTCGTAGAAGAACACATAGGCGGTGACCTCTCTGACACTGCTCTTAGTAATTTTTTTTTTTTGATATACCTCTTTGAAGAAGGGAAACAAAAAAATTTAAAAGTAGGACTACATCAAACAAAAAATTTTTGCACAGCAAAGAAAACCAACAAAACAAAGACAACTTACCAACTACAAGAAGATACTCGGTAATGATACACTCGATAAAGGATTAATATCCCAAATTTATAAAAAACTCATACAACTTAACACGAAAAAAACCAAATAATCCAATTAAAAAATGGGCAGATCACCTGAACAGACCCTCTGAAAAGGACATACAGATGGCCCATAGACATATGAAGAGATGCTCAATGTTACTAATCAAAAAAATGCAAATTAAAGCCACAATCATGTCACGCCTGTCAGAATGGCTATCATCATCAGTAACTCAGCAAATAAGTGCTGACGAGGACGTGGAGAAAAGGGAGCCCTCGAGCACTGCTGGTGGGAACGCGGACTGGGGCAGCCACCGTGGAAAACAGCGTGGAGGTTACTCCAAAAATTAAAAATAGAACTACCCCCTCCCCTAAATAAAAACAAGAACAGCACTTACTACCTTATGACCCAGCAGTTCCACTTTTGGGTATCTATCTGAAGAAATCCAAAACACTAATTTGAAAAGATATATGCACCCCTATGTTCACTGCAACGTTAATTTACAATAGCCAAGATATGGAAGCAATGCAAGTGCCCATCAGTAGACAAATGCATAAAAAAGTTGTGGTCCATATATACAACGAACTATAACTCGGCCATAAAAAAGAATAAAATCTTACCATTTGCAACAACATGGAAGGACCTAGAGCGTATTATGCTAAGTGAAATATGTCAGTCAGAGAAAGACAAATACTGTGTGATTCACCTATGTGTGGAATCTAAAAAACAAAACAAAACAGACTCACAGACACAGAGAAACAAGCTGATGGTTGCCAGGTAAGAGGGGGGGTTGAAGAGGCCAGGTGAAAAATGAGAAGGGATTATGAAGTAAAAGTTGGTAATTACAAAACAGTCATGAAATGTGAAGTACTGCACAGGGAATGTAGTTAATAGTATTGACCATGTATGGTGCCAGGTGGGTACTAGAGTTACTGGGGAATCGCTTTGTAAATTATATAAATATCTACTCACTACGCTATATACCTGAAGCTAATACAAAATATTAAATATCAACTGTAATTGAAAAAAAATTTTAAAGTAGACATAAGCGCCCAATAAGAGATTAGCAATCAAAGGAGGGAGCCACCATGACTGCGGGCTGGGAAGAACAGATCCACATTTGGACCCCTGCCCCGTCCCCCGAGGGCTTTGGAGGCCAAAGCTGACACACAAGGATAGCCATATATAAAATATTCAGAGGAATACAGGTTAGAGAGACAGAAATAAGTAAGACTATTAGATATGACCACCACGGAGACATGAAAAGAACGGAACGGAACGTTCAGAAATACTGGTACTAAAAGCTTCCCTCTACATGCACACACTGCAGGTGATCATGTGTGGAAATCAACAGAAAGACTGATCAGGAGGCCAGAGGAATAAGGTTTATGAGATCAAAGGGTGATTCTGTTGGTGGTCAATGAAGCCAGGAACTTGCCCCTATAGTGGGGAAGAAACACCAAAGAAGCCGGCTCACAGGGGAGTGAGGAGGGCTCTCGGTGTCCCCTCCGGGCTGTGGGGTACTAGGGGCTGGTCTGGGAGTCAGCGGTCTGCCCGTCCACACTGAGTGAACAAGGTGGTGGGCCCCCAGCCCAACACTCTCCTTTCACCTTTTCTGTACTTTTGTAATATCAGAATTTATTATTCTTTATTTTTTATCCTTACCAGAGGACTTTTTTTATTGCTTTTAGAGAGAGAGGAAGGGAGAGAGAAAAACATCAATGTGAGAGTGAAACATCAATTGGTTGCCTCCTGTACGCGCCCTGACTGGGAATCGAACCTGCATCCGGAGTATGCGGCCCTGACTGGGAATTGCACCTGCAACCTTTCGGTATACAGGCAATGCTCCAACCAACCAAGTCACACTGGCCAGGGCTAGAATTTATTCAAGATACAACACTGAATCAGTTTAAGCCACTCACATTTTAGATCTTTCTTGAAAAAAGATCAAGCTAGTAGTTATAGTGACATTCAGATTTGTAACCTGTTACTTACTCACATTGCTTACTTTTGCTTATTTCTCATCTTACCAAAGTATGCTAACGTCACCTCTGGAAAACCTTGCAATCTGTTAAAATTGCATTTATAATCTCAATAACCTAATTTGAAAAGCATTTCCTGACAAATAAAAACTTACCCTTTATTGAGTATTAGACTTTCTTCTTCTGCTTCTGAAAGTGCGATGATCTTAGTGGGTGTCTGGGGCTCTCGCAGAGAGTAAATTCTAGCAATCAAGAGAAGAAAGCCAGCACTTAAAATTCTTTTTCTTTCATACTGTATTTCATTATTTATGCTATTAAAGTTGTCCCTGCTTTTAACCCCTACTCCACCCTGCAGTCCCTCCCTCACGCCATCCCCATACTGTTGTCTGAGTCCATCGGTCACATATGTTTCTCTGATTAATCTGTTCACCTTCCTTTAGCCAGTCTCTGTGCCCCCGCCCCATCCCCTCCACCAACTGTCAGTCTGTTCCATGTATCTATGCTCTGTTTCTGTTTTGTTAGTTTATTTTGTTCATTAGAGTCCCTGAATAAGTGAGATGATATTCTATTTGTCTTGCACTGGCTGGCTTATCTCACTTAGCATAACAGCCTCCAGGTTCATCTAAGCTGTCACAAAAGGTAAGCGTTCCTTCTTTTCTAGTGCTGTATAGTATTCCACGGTGTAAACGTAACACAGCTTTTTTATCCACTCATCCACTGATGTGCACTTTGCTGTTTCCAGATCTTGGTGATTGTAAATAGCGCTGCTGTGAGCACAGGGGTGCGTATATTCTTTTGTAGTGGTGTTTCCGGATTCCTAGGGTATATTCCCAGAAGTAGAATTGCTGGGTCAAAAGGGAGTTGCATTTTTAATTCTTCTTTTTAGAGAGAGAAACATCAACTGGTTGCTTTCTGTATGTGCCCCAACCAGGGACTGAACCCGCAACCTAGGCATGTTCACTGACCAGTATCGAACCCCTAGCCTTTTGGTATATGGGACGATGCCCCAACCAACTGAGCCACACTGGCCAGGGCTCTATTCTTCATTTTTTGAGAGACTCAACACTGTTTTCCACTGTGACTGCACCAGTCTGCATTCCCACCAACAGTGCACTAGAGTTCCTTTTCTCCACGTCCTCGCCATCACTAGTTTAATTCTCTTTTATGTCCCAAAATTATCCTTTCCTCTACATCGTCAGTTCTTGAGAATTTTTCTACCAGTTATCACAACCATTTCTTTGCCAAAGATCTTTGTTACTGACAAAGTAGGTATTTCGTTTGCTCTTTAATAATAGGTTTCCTTGGGACCTGAAGAAATGCTCTCTATCCTCACCGAAATTCTTTAAAAGCCTACTCCACAGCACTGCACCTCTGTCTCTTCCATCCTGAATCTTTAGCCATCCATACTCACCTTAAGTAGTCATCTCACTATTGCCCCTAAGTTTGCCAGCTGCCCTTCGATTATACCCATCTCTCTCTCTGCCTGTTAGGTACCAACTCTCCTTACAGAAGGAACCGTATCTCATCATTCTGACCAGCAGAATGAGTGACATTTAGCCTATAATCTATACATGCTTTTATTATATAAAGACCCTATCACGTCCCCCTATTTTCATAAGGGGAAGCATAAAACTAAAAAAAAAGTTTTCACCAAAATCATTTAAAATTTAGTCTGGTCCATTATCAATAAAATGCCATTTAACAAATGTTTTCAATGAAAATTTGATCCAATTGAACACATTCATTGTGGTCTTCCCACCTGCCTATAAGCACTGTTGACTTCAAAGTACACGTAAGTACTAGACAGTATATATTGTAACAGGGAGCAGTGAAAAAGTAAATGTAATGGGGCACTGAATGGAAAGTTCTTGTTCCCCTGAAATTGTCAACGATGCCTGCGGCTTAGGAAAGAGAAGTGTTACATACCCCGTATCTTAAAAAGAACCTTCAACAACTGAGGCCAATTACTCTTCAGGGCGTAAGTGAAGAGGACTCAGACTGCGCTACTTCCGGCCATTTCTTTCTCTAGCACATATAAAGGAAGGCTAAGAGAAAGAAGGCCAAGAGTCCTCAAGCACACAGTACAATGTTTGTAATGGGAGGTATTCCTTCCTCCTTCCTTTGTCCCCAACTCCGAAGCCAAATGGGTGGGCGAGGAAGTTTCTAAGAGAAACGGTCAGATTTAAGGGTGCCTCTAATAAGGGAAGATGAGTAGGTCATTTCCGAGCTAAGTGCCAGATGTCTTACAGGAAACCACAGTCCACCAAGGGGAGGGAATTCTTGGGTGAATCTGCCATGCCATACCCTGCCTAGGGTTAGGGGCATGTGAACACTATATGGTATCTACTTCTTATACGAAAATTACTGGAGGGAGGGAGGGAGGCTGGAATGGCATAAGAAACGACTATGGTATGGTATGCCCAGTTCTCTGTGGTCCTTAGAGGACAAGAAGAAAGGATGTGAGCAGCAACCATGACTCCATATGAAAGACCATAACGTTTAGGCTGAGAAGGGAGGAACATCAAGGTTGGGGATACGCCATCCTGAGAGAGGGTGCCGGGCACAGATAGCTATCAGAGCCAATGGGAGACAGAGCTCCTCAATGACGGAGGGAGCCAGAGACTAAACGCTGGCCCAGAAAACACATACGTACCACCTGTGCAGAGACCACCACATCGTCAGAGGCCACCAGCAGCACGTGGAACTAGACTGATCTAGGACCAGGGATATGACCCCCACCCCTCTGCCCCACCACTAACAGACGACCAGTTCGGTCAGATGTTTGCCTCAGCTACCCTCCCCACTCCCACTGTCAAGGAGTTAGACCCGGGAGGAGGAAGGGGCAGCCCCTCCTTTTACTTCGCCCTCAACCTCAAGACGCTGGGACAGAAAGAGGAGTCAAAGAGCAGATCATGCTCTCTCCACTTATTTCAGATGCTTCAGGGTCTGAGTGGTGATAGATCCAGGATATAGTTTTGAAACAGATTTGATATTGGAGTTTTAAGCTGGACAGACTTAGTTTTTATACCTAAAAGTAACCAGAAAGCTATGAGATCTGTAAAAGATGCCATTAAGGAATCAAGTATTGAGTAGGGAAGGAAGATTTGGTAGAGTACAGTTAAAAACAATGATTAGGAAATATAAAACTGGAGGTATTTGTATCTCGGTTATAGTTAAGTCTTCCCATAAACTTTTTATAAGGCAGATCCAGAAAGTTAACTGATAACAGAAATCTTTGTAGGATTATGTCATTTAATTCAGTACAAAACTTGCAAGGGGCTTTGCAAATTATCAAATCAAATCTGCTCATTTTACAGACTATAAACTGAGGCTTCCCTAGAAAGAAGTCTAAGATCTCAAAGACAAGAGTGGCACTGGAACAAGGACTCAGATCTCTCAGTTCCCAATTATATTCTCTTTCCCCTGTGCTACATTACCTCCAAAATGGTGACACCGTGAAAACAGTTTAGGAGGGTTATTTTAACAGCACTTACTAGTCAGAATTAGACAGGAGAGGGTGGAGGCAGGAAGATTAGCTGAGAGGGAAGGGCAGTGACTAAGGCACGCAAGTCAGGGCAGTGAGACTACTGTTGAGGATGGGTTACAAGAGCCAACAGATAAAGCATTCTAACGTCCCGGGACCCGTTTAGGGGTGCCTTGAGCTATGAACTGGCAAACACAAACAGACCCTCCCCAATCACAAGGCCATAAGGCATTAAAATAAAATTTACCTTATTACATTGTCTGATGTTAACAGCACTATGTGGGGATCCAGCATTTCACTTGGATACCAGGCAGCGTGCTTTAGAGTCAGAGACGTAGAGCTGGTGAAAAATCTCTCAGCGATTGGAGTGGTACTAAAATAAAGACAACAATTTTCCAAAACTTTTTGTAGGACTTGGATGAAAAACCTAAAGGAAAATCTGTTTTAACACTCTTTGCACTTCTTTCCTTCAACTTTCTTTCTCTTTTACGTCTACCTGGGAGAGCATTCAAAGCATCCATTCAATCAATATCAAAGAATCAAAACAAAAATACTTCCTAAATTGCAGAGGACTTTATATTGTATCAGTGATTTTAGATATAGTATCTCAGTTGATCCTTTTAGTAACCCTGCAAGGAAAATACAAGAGCTGATATGATGGTTCCTATTGTGGAAATGAGGAAATAGAGATTTAAAAAAGAAACATTTTAAGGGGGCCCAACTTATAAGTTGTGGAGCTAAAGGTGGGCTTCTACCTTATATTCTTTTCAATAGATCTTTCAGACTCTCACTTTTCTGGATTTGTTGGGAAAAAAATTATACAAAAATAAAACTTAGTTGAACTTATGTGCAAACTATCTGGCTCACAGATAATAACTGCTTTTTAAAAATCTTTCTACCTTGAAGAATGGCCTGACTTCTAACGAGAATAATGTGATAATTCAGGTAGAATAAAAGTACAATCACATATATACTATAAACATTATTATCATAAAATGCCAATGTGAAGACCATATGGAGTATTCATAGTAAACATACTTTAAAATTACTGGTCTTGAATGATTTTCTGTATGCATTACACATTATAAAGTTAAACACTAAGTGAAAATACAACTTACCTACAATTCACTGTTGCTTTTCCACCTTCAAATTCAGAATTCTTCCCCCATCTTTTAGGTAACTGTAACACCATAAGTCCTTTTGTTCCTATAAGTGCTACGTGATGTTGTGTTGGACTTAACAAGACTTGATAGATTTCAAACAGGGGTGGATTTATGCAAAGCAACCTCTGAAATTAAAGCAAACTGGTCAAAATAGTTTAAGTTTAACATAAATACATGCGACAGTTACTTGAAAGCACTACTTTAGTTTTCCATAACTGTAGGATAATGAAGCATTCTGGATAATTAGTAACGCTTGGGCCATGTTCTGAAGAAACAGTTTTAACCATTTTGATTGGAATGTTATAAAAATGCATCAAATTTCCCTACCTTGATAAATAAATACTGCACATAATTTTCCTTTTTATAAGCAAGCTCCAGCCTCGACTCCCCACCATTCCCTACTTGTACTTTATACTCCCTCCAGTCAGAAAACTAGTACTTCTGGGAAATCATTCTTTGTTATGCCTCGGTGTCTTTGTATAACTGTTCCTCTTCCTGCAATCTGCAATGCCCTCATTTTCCTTTTTTTTTTTTAAAAGCTGGCTAACAAATTCTTGAAGACTCACTCTTGATACGTTTTCCTCCCAAGAAAATATCCCTGATCTTCTGGCCAGGGATAAAATGCATCTTTCCTGGACTCCCACAGAGTTTACCACTCTATTACAGTTTTTATCACCCTGCATTCTAGTTATCCTTTTACTTGCTCATCCCTTACCACTAACTATGAATCACTTAGAATGAACGAATGAATGAATCTGTGTCTCTCCTCTCGGTATCTTTAGCACACTGTATGGCATACTGCTAACTCAATGTATGTTTTAGTGAACAAATGAAGACCTCAGAAGTATCAATAAATAATTACTATGTTACTGTATCAGTATTAGAAATAGCACGATAAGATGGAGAACGGCTTCGAGAGCTTCTGCAGCAGGTAAGATGGCATCTTACCTATGCGGGTAGGGACAGTGTTCGTCTCCGCATCGTATGCTCAGAAAAAATTCACTCCTTCCTATTTCCTCTCCTGTGACCATCTTGAGTCCCCATTTTCTTGTCTTTCTACTTTCAGCAATAAACCACAAAATCACCAATGTACTGCTTACCCTTATGTATGGAGAACCACACTGAGCCCAAATCCTTTCAGACAAGTCTTCTGAATGTACAGAGATTTCTAGTAATTGTTACTGAGCTCTCTAAGCCTGTTTTTTGTTTTTTTGGTTGCCCTTTGTTGAGTCTAATCAAATTGTTTCTTCCTGTCAGTAGTTGTTTCGCTTTTTTGCCTACCTTCTCAACCCCCATCTTCTTTCTACTTGATTTTGATGGTCTATCTCAAATAGACCAGAGGTCACCTTTCTTACGTTACATATACAATCCCATTACCTTAAATTGCTTGTGACAATCACAGTATTTAGAGGATTTTTTTGTTTGTTTTGTTTCTAAGTCACTCCTCGCTTTTGTTAACGTTTAAAGTTGCAACTCATGCTAAGCCTCTTTCTTGCCTGTCTGTGAGTTTTTGATATTCTGCAGGGTTGAGGGTCATTCAGACAGTCACCAATATTTACTGAGGGTTTATATGTTCCAGGCCCTCAGTGAAATCCTGGAGGTACCTAAAAAAATAAGTAAGGCAGAAAGAGCCCGTGCCTTTGTGTTTACAGGAAAGCAGACCAAAAAACAACCAACCAAACAAAAAACCAAAACCCAAACCAACCAACCAAACAAAAAAAAAGTATGAATAATTTTATTACAACTGCGCCAAACGCTGTACAGCAATGTAGGTTTTAGTGGAATACTGTGTGCCGAGCATCTGGTAAATTACTCCTGTAAACCGAAATTTTCAAGTGGACTGCATGCAGACTTGTGACCCCTTTTGAAAACTGCAAAAATATATCTAGCACGGCTTGATTATCCAATCATCTCTCATCAGCAAGAACCGGGCAAACGCCCACAACAGATGTCATGCATTAGAACGGTGACAACTTTTTTAGTCTTTAATCTTGAAGAAGAGAATCGGCTCGCTACAAATAGAAACACTTCCAGAAAGCAACGTACTGATCACACCCACTCCCGCACGCCGCTGGCATATAAAAGCAAGCAGAGATCCCTTCCAGCCCGGGGGAAGGCCTAACTTTCTAAAAGGTAAATGAAAGAATTAACAGCGGATTTCTCCTCTGCGTCGGGCACCAAACTTGGTACTTTCAAATCCATGACCCGACTCGACGCTCCTAACCAGCCCGACGGGAAGGTGGACGTACCCCTATTATTTTGAGGGTCACATCATCAATGAGGTTTCTCGGGACTCACCCGCTAAAAAGAGCAACTGCACGCACACCCTCCATCCCCCCACCCGCTCCGTCTTTCTTCAGGGCACTTGCAAAGTCGATGTCCCCGAGCTTCCGCGGTCCTTCCCTTCCCCCCGGACCCCAAGAACTTAGGCACCCTGAGAGCGCGAGTTCCTCTGTGTCTGGCCCCGCGTCGCGGTCAATAAAGAGGCTACGAAAGGTTATGGGCGTGGGAGGAATGAAAATAAGAAAGCAGAGACGTTTCCGCTCGAAGTGAAAACTAGCCAGGATGGACAGAAAAAAAACAAAACAACAACAACAACAACAACAACAACTAGCTCAGCCCTGGCCGCGTAGCTCCGTTGGTTAGAGCGTCGTCCCCAGGCCCCAAGGTGGAGCTTAGATGGGGGGGCGATCAGAGTACCTACAAGAATCAACCAATGTACACGTCGATAACTGGAGCTACGAATCGGTGTTTTCTTCTCTCTCTCAAAATCAAGACATCAAGTTTGAAAAACACTAGTTCAGGTCACAGCCGACGGTCCTTTCCGAGACCAGCCGGGCCATACCTGGTACTGGGAGAGGGAGGGCTCCTCCCCCGCGCCGCTGAGGCCCCGAAGGCGGACCACCAAGAAGGAGCTGCCTTCTCCATCCCACAGGAAGAGTTCTCCGCCGAGGCCGAACACCAGGTTTCTCGTCAGCAGCGGCGCTGGTGAAGGCAGGGATAAAGAAGCCGCTTTCTCAGCCTCGGCTGGACTCTGGTTTTTCAGTCCCTCCCGGAGCCGCACGAACACGGCGTGGTTCGGAAGCCAGGTCTGCCACAGCTCGCCGTCACCCGAGGGCCCCGCGACGGCCGCCATCTTGGCCCAACTGCTCTCCTCCTTCCGATTGCTCAGCCCGCCGCTGGGCGCAGCCAATCCGAGGCCGGCCTCCCATTGCTTTGGCTAATCATCGAGCAGGCATCCCGGAAGCACGAGGCTGGCGACGGTAAGGCCCGCCCACCAGGCGGCGGCAACGCTGGTGGAAAGCCAATCGCCGGTCAAGTGTTTATTCTGAAGCCAAGTGGGGCGGGACGAGAAAGTCAATAGGCCAGTGCCCGCTTCAAGTTTTAGGGCCGCAGGAAGTCAAGAAACCGCCACAACCGCTGTGTATTTGACTGCTTATTGTACACCTGCAGGTAGGCAAACCTGGACATCCAAAATCTTCGTTCAAGAATCACCTCCCCCAGTGCAGGGTGGGTTAACCTCACAAATGTTAACGAGCGCCGTCCCCCACCTTCGGGTTGCACAACTCTGCCTCTCGGGTGGGTCGGCTAGTAAAACAACACTTCCCAGAATTCCGTGGGGGTGCAGCACGATTAGCAACCAGAAACTACAACTCCCAGGGTTCTGCGCGCCGGCCGAGGGCGGGGATTTCTGACGGCGACTCCGCGGAGAGGAGATGGCTGAGCGGTCGGGGGCTCCGCGCCGCTCGCTTTACAAATTGGTGGGCTCACCTCCCTGGAAGGAGGCGTTCAGGCAGGTGAGTGTGGGGTTTGGGGAAAACCTCGGTGGGCCGCCGTCGTTCCTCTAATCCGTCCAGAAACGGCTCTCGTCGGTGCCTTCGCCTCAGCCCAGCCGGGGGAGGCAGGTGCCGAGAGCGCCTGGCCGGCGGGGGCGGACCTGGGACTCAGGCCTCCCGCCTCTGCATCTGGGTCTCGGCCGCCTCCCGGGGTTTCTGGAGCCAGGGCGTGGGATTAGCCCGGGCCGACCCTGCCCCAGGCCCCTGCTTTTGAATTTGGATTTGTTTTAGGTTTGAAGTGTGGTCCTGGCCACCCCTCTGCTCTCTGCAGTAACGACACCTGCTGTTGTTGGGCAGGTGGGCACCGAGGCAGACACCTTGTGTCCCGTATATACGTATCTCACGCAAGAGACATCGTTTCTATTCCCGAAAAAGCCTCTGTTCAGAAGAAGAGCTCCAGTTACTGAGTCTTAGCAGAGTTGCACCTCGGCTCGGTTCTGCCCTAGTCTGAACGCGGCGCGGTTCCTCTGATATTGCCTAGAATCCCATAAGTGGATATATCCGGGGAATATAATCGGATGCTAGAAATGACTGTTGGCATCAGGGTTTCTCAGCTTGGCTATTGACGTTTTGAGGAAGGTACCGAATTTTTTGGTGGGGGCGGGGGGCGCTGTTCTGTGCATTGTCCAGTGTTTAGCAGAATCCCTGGGCTCTACCCGCTAGATGCCGGTAGCCCTGCCACTAGAGTTATGACAACCAAAAATGTCTCCAGGCATTGCCAGATGTCCCTCGGGGGACAAAACTGCCCCAAGTTGAGAAACACTGCTGTACAGGAAGGCGACGGCCGTAGCTATATGTAGAACAGCAAGAATTTGCAAGCAATCTACATGTCTTGGAATAGCGCAGTGGTTGTTGAGCTGTTACCATCCGACCGTTAAGGAAGCCGGCATTGAAGGCAGAACATGAAATACGGTGACGTGGAAATGTATGAATAAAGCATCGCAATTTCATCTGTCTACACGTGAAGAAGGCCTGGAGAGAAAAACGCAAAATTAACAGTAGTTAGGTTTATAATCGATAACGTGTGTCTCTAAATTTTCTTTAATGTTTTAACAACTAAGCTGAGAGTTTTTTTGGACGGAGTCACCTCTCCCTCACCCCCACCCTGCATTCCCGCCACCCCTTCCCATCTTTCTCCTCCTTCCAAGGGTTGCCTGGAGAGAATGAGAAACAGCCGAGACAGGCTCCTGAACAAATACCGCCAGGCGGGAGGCGGCATGCCCGGGAGAGCTCGAAGCGCCCTTCTAGTGCAAGAGTTGATGGAAGAAGAGTGGAATGCTTTGCAGTCAACGGAGACTCGTCCAGAGGCCTTGGCTCAGGTCAGGCTGCGATGCGTGTTTTCAGGGCGGGTGCGACAGCACCAAGAACACCTAGTGCTGTCTCTCTACCTGCTTCCCCAAGTCCTCTAAACCCACACACCCTCAGGCCCACAATCGGGATACCGACAGCCTTTATCCCAGGCTCTTTTGCGTTTAATGTTAGACCCTTGGAGATTAATAGTTCCTAAATACCAGACTGTTAACCTACGGCGTAATGCATTATATTCACTTATGAAACAAACAAACAAAAAAGGCCATTTCACTCCTTGGCTACATGCCTGGAGGTTTTGATCCAGTAGGCCTGAGCTGAGAACCTTTCTTTTTGAAAAGGCCTCCAGGAGCTTTCTGATTCTAATTGCAGTCAGAGCTGGGGGCTGAGTGTGGGCAGGAAGCCGTTTGCCACGTGTCAGGAAGAGCACTGGACTGGAAATCAGGAGCTCTGGAATTCACACCCTGGGTTTCCTGCTGCTTGTTGAGGCCACTCTGCCTGTTTGATTTTTAGTTTGTACCCTTATGGAACAAAGATAATAATGTCACTATTGTGAGTGCCATATAAGAAAACCTGGGGGAAACCGCTTTGAAAACATCAAGGCTCTCTATGATAATCACGCACCATTCAGTACCTTCTGTGTGTCCTAAAGTATGCCGAGCGTTTGCGTCATGTAATTACAGTCGGCGCTCACGAGAGCCTTCTCAGCCAGGTTTTACCCCCACTTTACAGGAGCCCAGACTGAGGTTTACAGAGGCTAGGAACTTTCTAGTGGTTACGTAGCTTTGGCAGAACCTTGCACTTCGCTGCTCGCTTATACCATCTTCCCCCAGTTAAGTGCCATTATTTTGTCGCTGGGTAGTTTAATCATTTGTTGATGACTTCTCAGCGTGATCACATTATCCCATTGTCAGCATAACCTACAGAAGGACTGGGCTGACAGTTTCCTCAGGCAGACCCCGCTTCTCGAAGCCAGCCTCCCGGTGTGAATCATTGAGGGGCTTGTCAGTGATTATGACTTCAAGCCTCTGATGGCCCCGCTTTCTCTTGCAGTGGGAGGAGCTGACGGACTTGGCTGAGCTGGAGGAAATCCAACAGGAGCTGATTGACCAAGGTGACCCCGAAGAGTGGTCGGTCTTTCCCGCCTGTATACTCTAATGCTGACCTTTATTCTAAACAAAATTAGTTCTTAGCTCCCCTTCTACTTCCATCTGCAGTCAAGTGTCCGGAGATCGCTGCTTTTACTCTGAAGTCTTGGCTGCCTGTCTGCCTGTAATGAGAGTCTTAAGGATGCTAGGTTTTGTGCTCAGACTTCTCATTCCGTGCTTATTTCTCCTTATGACCGCCCTCCAAGGCAATAGGAGACAGAAGAGAGGGGCATTGTACACAGGCTGCACAGGTGGTGGTGGAGTTGGGAAGCAAAATCGATTTTGTGGCTGTAATTCCCATGCTTGTTCTCCTGTCCTACAGCACCTCTCTACTGATAGAGTAATAGTAACCCTGTGACCCTGCAGGGTGCAGCGCGTGACCAGGGCTCTGGCACTACCTAGTTTCAGTGCCTTCTCCGTTCTGTACTGACCCCCCGGGGTCTCATGAACAGCCCCTCCCTGAGGCACTCATAGCACCGTAGGGCGCACAGCTTAGCACCTTCTGCGATGCTCATATTCCACATGGCCCTCTCTTGACCAGGCTTCGTTTTTGTCATCTGTAAAATAGCGATAATAGACCTATTCCATAAGTTTGTTTGTAGGCTTAACTAGTGTGTGTAGAAGACTTAGAGAAGCGAGTGGCACATAGAAAGCATTCAAGAAATGATAACTATTATTATGAGGATGCAAGGCTGGAGTCGTGAGCTGGACTGCCGAGGTTCGCTTCTGAGCTTTACCACTTTACCCGGTGCGGCTGTGAACAAAGCACCTCATCTCCCCGTGTCTCTGTCTCCTCATCTTTAAAACGAGGCCAATAACAGCGAGTACGTTTGCATATGTAAAGGACTTAAAATAGCGCTTAACGGAGTGTAAGTGTTGTGTAAGTGGTAATTGTTATGATTAGTATTATTGACTCCAGGTAGACTGCAGATGTTTTTTCCTTTTAGTTGCCTTTTTTTAACTGATTCACCCTTCACCCTCACCTATAAAACCTACCTTAGTGGTGAAACATAAGACTCACTAAATATTTCTTTTGGGGTATGTTTAACTAAAAAAAAAATCTGGAGTGATAAGGATTTATTTACTCTGTTCTACCATACTACGTCATCAGGAACAGTCTATAACAGAGATTGGCAAACTTTCTGCGAAGGTCCAGATAGTAAACATTTTAGGCTTTCGGGTCCAGTCTCTGGCAGCTACTCAATACTGCTGTTGTAGTATGGAAACGGTCATAGACAATACCTAAACAAATGACCATCGTTATTTTCCCACATGACTTTATGTAAAAAACTGAGGTAGGCTGGATGTGGCCTGCGGACTGCGGTTTACTGACCCCTGAGCTAAAGTCTGCTGTGAGCTCATCGAGAGTAGGAACCAGTCTTTTCCATCTTTATACCCCTTGCCTCCTACGCACTCGGTATCGCTGCATGTTTGCTGAATGAATGAACACAGATACTGAACAACACAGATTCTGAGCATATGGACAGTGGGGAAGAGATCACTTTAGGCTCAGCGGGGTAGGCCAGCATCAGAAATAAGTGCCCTGGAAGTGTCCTCATTTTCCAGCTGTCCTAGGGGACCCTGACCCCCTACACCTCTGTTCTCATGACCCCTGGAGATGTGTGTGAAAGTTTTCTCCTTGTCCCTGAGCCTCATCACTTTCTCGTGCTCCCAAGTTGAGAACAGACAGGAGGGGAGGAATCTAACAAGAGGAAGCCTGACAGAAGAGTTATCTAGTGGTCGGTAGCACGACCTTGCGAGCGTAGTTCTCGTTCGTGCATGAAACCTTTGAAGGTGAAGCTTAGCATAAAAGACCGGGCAGCAGGGGAGGCGCTCCAGCTGTCCCTTGTCTTGCAGAGCAGTCCATCATCCGCGAGTATGAGAAGAGCCTGCAGTTTGACGAAAAGTGCCTCAGCGTGACACTGGCCGCGTGGGAAGCAGACCCCGTCATCTGTCCTGCGTGCACAAAGTAAGCGTTTCCGAGCCGTTTCAGTGTTGTCGGTTCCCACCCTCCACTCCAAAGTGAGTGGGGTTTCCCCTCCACATTTGTTGTCAGGGATCCTGGTCTTCTGGGTCCCTGAAGCTCTGGGATCCCAATTCTGCCTCTAGGTACAACCTGAGAATAACGGGCGGTGTGGTCATGTGTCCGTGCGGCCTGTGCATCCCATCTCATGTAAGTGTTTCACACACAATTTTTGTGTCACCTCTTTCCACATGTACCTGCTGTCTGTCTGTAAGAACCTTCGGGGGTGCCGGAGCCAGCCGTGCACATCTTTTCCCAACTCGTGTTCACTTCAGGCCACCTTGGTAGCGTGAAATCAGCCATGGGGAGAATATATACAGCATGGAAATTGGCAAGGCAGGGTGCTCCCCGCCCCCTCCCCAGAACCATTTGTGAAAGACCCATAAAAATTGTCCATATGTGGAGGCACACCTGCACTCAGAATTTAAGCTTCAGTGATCTTAAAATACGGAAGGAGCCCTCTTCTCTGACATGACAGGGACTGACAGTTTGTCAGGTGGTTAAAGTGGTGAATTATAAAAAAGAAACACTTACTGTAGGAAGTTTCAAGCATAGAACTTTATTTGCCAGTGCTTGAGGGGGCTCTGCTGCTTGGAGAGCTGAGTCTTTCTTACATAAACCACTCTTAAAACGCATTGTCTAGAGGTTCCAGTTTTGTTTCTGAAAAGCGCATTGAGAAGCTGAGTGTACAACTTCAGGATTTTTCCTCCCTATCTTTTACGTAATTTAACGTTTTTTTTTTTTTTAAGCTGCTCATCTTTTTGAGTGTTTCCTGAACATCCCACTTATTATCCCCAAAAAGAAAACTTTATTCTCATTCTCTTATTTCGTCGGTTTACATAATTCGTAATTAAGTTACTCTGTTACAATAGCAGGCTGAGGGAGCACAAACAGGTCTGGGGTGCAGCAGAGCTGTTCGCTTCTTATGCTTCTGCCGCCAGCAGCCAAACGCATCTCGGTGGGGGCGCATTGGACTGGCGGAGGCAGAAGCATCAGGGAGCCTCCGACTGCCCCGGGTGCTGGAAGTGGTGATGTGGTTTACGGCAGGGCTGGGGAGCACGGGTTGCCTGGCAGGGCAGTTAGATGGAGATTGGTTAAGAGATCTTTTTTGTACAGTTAGGAGCCCAAGAGTGTTTTTAAAGGTCCAAGGAATCTAGTCATCACAGATACATTGGTTTTTATGAGGAATCAGGATTTTCAGCTTGTTGACTCCGAGGTAACTAAGGTTAGGTTGTAGTTTAACGTCTTTATTTTTTTAGTCTCCAGAATTGACAGAACAGAAACTTCGTGCCTGTTTAGAGGTCAGCGTGAACGAGCACAGTGCACACTGTCCTCACACACCTGTGTTTTCAGTCGCCGAAGAGACAGAAAAAAAGCCCTGTCTCCTCATGAGCTGTCTGGTGAGCCTCCCATGGGACCCAGCGGTAAGGGCAGGTCCCTGCCCTGGTAGAAATAATGGCTTGGAGACAGGTAAACGTTTAAAAATGCAGGTTATTCTCTGGGGAGTTTACTGGAATAAGAACATGAAGGTAACGAGTGACTCCTACTGGCAGCGCAGCCGTCCCCTGGCAGGAGAGGCACAGAGGCAGCACGGGGCTGTGGCAGGCGCACTGGTCCCGAGGTAGAAAGCCTGGTTACACCACCTCCTCTTGTTTGACTGGCAGCAGCGATCTCAGATGAAGCCGATTATTTCCGATTTGTCAGGCCCGTGCCGGGCCTGCTGGCGTCAGTTTCGCGGAAGGACACAGAGCAGGAAGCACAGCAGGGCCGCGTCAGGCTTGTCCCTTAGGCGAAAACCCGCAGGGGACCAAGGCTCACTGTCTGCCCCCTGAGTGTGAGAGAACAGGACCACACAAGTGGATACAGAGCCACCCTGCTTTGCAAGCCTTAAGCTTGCTGTGGGAGCCAGTATCTCTTACAGCAGTCTGTGGATGGAGCTTTGCGGTCCCCAGCAAGGGGGACTTCGGGCCTTAAGGAAGCCCCAAACCCTGGCTTCCTCCTGGGTCTTTACAGTTCTCTCACGGCCCCCTCATTTCAAACGACCTATAGGAGTTGTTTTTGTCATAAGCAGCATTACCTAATACAGCCAACACTTTATCAAGTTTTTTCCGTAAGGTACTTAATTCTGTTTGTTCATTAAAAAAAAAAGTATGGAGGACTTTTTAAAATTCAAAAATATGTATTCTGTCCCAGAGTTCAAGTCTAGAGTTGGTGACTAAGAGAAGAATACAGAAAACAGGTAGTCAGTACTCCTGGAGAGCTGTAGGGGGAGGGCCCACGGGAGTTCAGGGGAGATGGTTTCATTTCTGGATGAAGGCTTCCTGGAGGAGGCGTCTAGCCTTGGCCTTCAGGTGTGGAATAGGATTCGGACGTGTAGACGTGGCGAGCTGGGGGAGGGACTTAAGTGGAAGGTCTCTAGGGAGGAGAACAAGTCAGAGAATTTGGCGCATATTCGACTAGGGTCACGTTGTGTTTAGCCGGAATATCGGGGTCAGGAGGGAAAGAAGAGCCTTGACCCAACGAAAAAGTGCAGTAGCTGCAGCCAGGAGACGTCTTGACTCAGAAACAACACGTAAGAGGCTGTCCCATTACTTTGTGGGAGAAGTGAAGAGGCCTTGAACTTAAGCAGCAACAGTGGGGAGGCTGTAGGTGGGATGAATCTTAGAGGCTTGCAAAGTGAATTGATGAAAATCTGTAGCTGCGGGTGTCCGGGTGGGAGCATCGAAGACAACGTCAGATTTCAAGGCCGGGTAACCGGGCCGCGCCGGGACCGAGCGTGGAAGATAACGCCTGTGCAGACAGCTTTGGAGTTTGCCTGTGGACGTGTTGAATTTGGGATTTCTGTGAGGCACCCAGATTTTGATGCAGTTAAGAACATAGGAATGGCGCGGAGAGGGAGGGATGGTGTTGGCAGTGGGTTGCTTCCGTGCGGTTGCTAAAAGGAGATGAGATTACACTGCCCGAGGAGGACACGTAGATAGGCCACCGATGTATTCTTGGGCATTGGCTACACTTTGGGCGCAGGGGGACAAGCGGAACTTTATGGAGGCGGAAGAATGGAGGCCAGAGAACAGGGGAAGTGTGGAAGGCGTGGACATTTCCAAAAGGAGGGTAGCAACACCCACCATAGCGATTGAAGGAGACATTTGGCGACCGTATATAGGTGACTTCTGTGGAGGTGTAGCGTCAGGTAGCCACCATCTTATTTCAGTTTTAGGAATTCGAGTGAGTAGGGAGCCAAGAAGTAGAAACGGTAACTGCAGAACAGTTTTTCCAGGTTTGCCATAAAGAGGGGGCGACATGTTAACCTGGCTTTTTAGAAGGAAGAGCGCTCGGGTGCGTTTGTAAATTGAGGAATCGTTGGAGGGCTGAGCGGCGAGTAGGTAACTGAGGGATCATGGGCCCGGACCCACCGGAAGGGGTGGGATTATGGAGAAGGAGGGCAGTGGAATTACATTTATTGAACCCTTAACTGTGTACCAAGTGTTCCACGCACTCATCTCATTTTATCAGAGGGGGACACTATTCCCAATGTTAGGAAGGGAAGCAGACTCAGATGAGTGAGGTGAATTGGCCAAAGTTGCACTGCTAAGGAAAAATAGGGTCGATGTTGGATCCCAGGTTTCATGGGTTCCAGAATTCCTGCTATTTCCGTCTCCAGGCTTGGGCCTTAGTAGAGGAACAGAATTCCTTCAGACTGTGGAAGGAGACACAGTGAGTGAAAGTTTATATAAAGCCTGTCACTACTTCCTGTTGACTACCGGTTTATGCACCCCTCTGCCCCAGCCGTCCAGAGCTGCATGGG